>ML833595.1:8015-26990 GCA_009831015.1 Picea engelmannii
TCTTTTGAATGTGAAAAGAGGCTCTTTAGGGCACAATTAGGTCTTTGACCAGCCTCCCCACGCAGATTGAGCTTGGATTTGATGTCAAATCGACTTGGGAGCCGATCCATTAGTGGTTGGGAGGCCGACCAGCTTCATAAATGTGCCGTTTGGCAGGCGCGCGGGTTTTGCACCCCACATCCGCGCATATGCGCCCCAAATACGAGGATGTTGCGCGCGCGCGTGCGCCCAGTGGGTGCATCGCGCTTTTTAATTTTTTGGCCATTTTTTGCATAGTTTTGACCCATTTGTTGTGCTGTGGAGTTAATCCTTGTGCCATGAATGACTGTTTTTCTGTGTTGACGATGCGGAGTTCTTGTCACCCTGTGCGGACGAAATTTCAGTGATAACACCTAGGAACATGAAAATATGTAATATAATCAAAGTTGTGTTCCAAGAGACGTACCCTAAGGAATCGTTGGTGTAAAGTTGGGTCATGAACCTGGTATATTCTGTTTAGCTGCGACACAACTAGTTGAGAGTCTAGATAGACCCGGAGACGAGAGATACCCAATGACAAAGCATCACGAAGCAACTCAATAACTGCACTATACTCAGTAACATTATTTGTGGTGTCACCTAAGCATATACCTCCGGAAGATAACAACTAACCCTGTGGTGTAAATATTACCCAAGCTACGGAGGCAAGCCTCCGCGTGTGTCGACTAGCACCATCCGCATACCCAACGGACACCTCGGACTCACTTGACATCTACCATATTGACGAAAGATAACATCAATGACACGTCCATAACACATTTTTAAAAGAAATGTAAAACGTAATAGTACAAATACTATACATATGTTACAAAAAGTTACCCACAGTGACCGTTCTATGAGTAATGCTTCTTGAGGTAGAGCCTATTTCTAGGCTCCGCCAAAGCATTCCCTTCAAAATCGACCAAACAATAAGCACCATTTTTTAAAACCTCTTTAATAATGAAGGGTCTGAACCACATGGGTTTAAACTTTCCGGCCCCCAGAGGGTCCTTGTCTTGGTCATAGACCAAGACAAGGTCGCCCTCAGAAAAAATCCGAGGACGAACAGACCTATCATATTGACACTTAACCTTATGTTTATAAGCCTCACTAGCCAGGGCCGCATCGCGACGCTGTTCATCAAGATGTTCAAGGTGTACTAACCGTTCTTCAAGTGGAGAAGTGTCTGGCAATAAATGTACTGCCAATTTCAGAGATGGGATTTGACATTCGATGGGAAAGACTACCTCCAGCCCGTAAACGAGTTGGAAAGGTGAGAAACTGGTTGCAGTCTTAACAGATGTTTGGTAAGCCCATAATGTCGAGTATAACATCAAATGCCAATTTGACTTGGTTGAGTTGATAGTTCACTGTAGAATCGTCTTAAGAGTTTTGTTTACAGCTTCCACCTACCCATTGGCTTGGGGAGAGTAGGGTGATGAATGTTCTTGTCATAACCAAAGATTTGATATTAATTCGGACATCATTTGGTTCTGAAAGTGACTGCCATGGTCAGTGACAATCTCTCTCAGGACATCAAACTGTGCTATAATCTGGTTGAATAAGAAGAGAGCTGTAGTCTCTCCATCATCTATAAAAGTTGGCATAGCTTTGACCCACTTAGTGAAGTAGTCTACAACTACGATGATATAGAGGTGCCCCCTTGCGGACGGGGGGTTGCATGTGATATAGTTGGTGCCCCCTTGCGGACGGGGACCAACTGTGATGACAGGAAACATGGGAGCTGGATGTGCCCTCATCTTCCAAGAGAAGATTTGGCACGGATGGCACTTCTTGACCGACTTGATACAATATTTGATAAGTGTGGGCCAGAAGTAAGCTGCTCATAAAATATTTTGGGTTGTTGCCAACCTAGATAAGTGACCGCCACAAGCTCCTGTATTAAAATCGTTGAGCACTATGACAGCCTCCTCATGAGTGAGACATCGACGCAAGATGCATTCTACACCTCTCTGATACAACGTATCATTGAGTATGAGATAATTCTTAGCCTGATGGCATATGAGATAATTCTTAGAGAGAAGCAGAGGTGGGGCACTTCAAAGTCTGGAGATAGATCAGTGTATCTCTGTACCAGGGGTCTGAAGATTCAATCAGAAACATATCCCCCCGGATAGGCGATTCCTCAGGCACAACATCACCTGACTCAACCGGAAGTTCCGAAATAAGTTCTGTGAAGACCAATGACTTCTTGGACTTTGCTGAAATGAAGTCTAAGTCAAATTCTTGGAGGATAACCATCCATCTACTGATTTTTCTGCCGATAACTCGTTGTGTCAACATGTACTGGAATGGATTCATGACAGCGACGACGGTGGTCTTACGAAACAAAATATAGTGATGGAAACGTTGAACAGCATGAACTGCTACCAACGCAAGTTTTTCGAGATGGGAATAATTAAGTTTTGGTCCTATGAGGCCTCGGCTCAGGTAATAGATCACGTATTCTGAAAACGAATCATCTTCTTGAACTAAAACCATGCCTATGGTTGACTCTGCGACAACCAGATATAATAAGAAGTCTTTGTTATAATTAGGTGGTCGTAGTAGAGGTGCGGTGGTGAGGGCGTGTTTTAAGGCGTTGAAAGAGCGTTGAGCGGCTTCGTCCCAGAAAAAGGGAACATCTTTCTTAAGTAAATGCATAAATCCCTTGGTGATTTCGACATAGTTGGCAATGAAGCGTCGTAAGAAGTTCGCCTTGCCTTCAAGGCTCTGAAGTTGTAAGATTGTGCGTGGGGGAGGCAACTGTATTATTGCCTCCACCTTAATAGGATCCACCATGATCCCTGTCATTGATACGATGAAACCTAACAAACATCCAGACGTGACGCAAAAGATGCACTTTTTGGGATTCAAGCAAATCCTGAAGTAGCGACAGCGTTCGAATATTAGTCTGAGGTGTGTAGGATGATCCTTTCGCTTGTGAGAGCGTGATGCTAAATCATCTAAATAGGCCTCAACGATATGTTTGAGGTCATGAAATGCAAAAGACATGGCCCACTGGAAAGTGGCTCCAGCATTCTTAAGGCCAAAAGGCATCTTACGATAGGTGAATGTACCCCACGGACAAATAAATGTCATTTTGTGTTGGTCTTCAGGTTTGATTTGGATTTGATTATATCCTGAAAAACCATCCATGAACGAAAAGGCTTCACAACTGGCACATTCATCAATGATCTGGTCAATGAATGGGGTTGGAAAATTATCTTTTGGACATGCCTTGTTCAAATCACGGAAATTGGTACATACACGAATCGTGCCTTGTTTTTTATTGACCGGCACGGGGTTTGACACCCATTGAGTCAAATGGATAGGGTAAATGAACCCTGCCTTGAGAAATTTCTCAAACTCAAGCTTAATGGATGCCGCTTTCTTAGGATTGACTGGACGAAGTTTTTGTCGAACAGGCTTAGCATCAAGATACGTTGTGATTTCATGTTCAATTATTTTCGGATCGATACCTGGAATTTCCTCATAAGACCAGGCAAAAACGTCGCGGAATTATTTGAAAAGATCTGTGTAAATTTGAATCTCTTCGGGGGAGCAATCTGCTCCGACGAAGACATTCTCCATGACGCCAGGGTTTTGGGAGATGTTGAGAGGTATAGTTGCAGCGATAGTCTCCATATTTCCCTCAGCATAAATTTCCTGTGTAGCTAAGAGATTAATAGGACATGGTTGATCTCCTATCATGGTGATAGTGAATTCTCCTACCTCGATTCGGCTTAACTCTGGGAGGAAATATGATCTGTGATGAAGATCTTCCCAAGGTTTGTCTGGACTAGTCATTGCTTCGATTACTGCTTCTTCAAATAGCAATACTAAGTCTAACGAATCGACGTTGGCGAGAGAACCCTGAGCCCAGATAGGATCTAAAAGTGGATCCAACTCTTTTGCGAGAGTCAGATCAGGGTTAGTTGAAGCTTGTTGAACTAAAGAGTATGCTACTTTAGCGACTGACAAGGGCATGGACATGCCAGAGTGCCCTGTCTCATCCATTGTGGCTGATGGGGAAGGAAGGATCCACGGATCCTCAAAGTAAGTCGTGCGGAATGACGCAACTTGAAAAATATCAGCCTTGTGGTGATTAGATATAAACTTGACAACGTCATGAGGAGGTGGGTAATCAAAGGTACCCATCAAGGATGGGCACAAACCAACTCCTACGTTAATGACACCAGCTTGAGGATTATCAATCATGGGAACCGTGGATGCCCCCAAGGCTGGGTCAGGTCTAGAGAAGGACAATTGATCGATGGTCACTATCCGACCCTCGTGTGGAAACAACAAGACTCAGAAAACTGTAGCAACCACAGCTTGCATAGCATAAGTCCAACTCTGACCTAACAAGAGATTATAGTCTAGGGGAGCATCGATGACCTCTACTTCAATGCACACGGTCTTCCCTCCTAACTGCATAGGAAAAGAAGGGATGATGCCATGTGGTCGGAAAGAACGACCGTCGAACGCAGTGAGGAGAGTAGGTAATGGAGACAAAGCGGGCTGACCAATGGCCTACCAGCGTTCACACGCGTGAAGTAGTGGGTTAGGGTGGTGTACCTTGACCCAAGAGGATTTTCAAAGAGGTTTTTCAGCAGATGTTTTGGCAATGAAGGGATATGAGTTGGCCTGATGCTAGGTAAGCATGTGTGGTGCAGTTTAGGGTTATAACAAGTGGAGCAGAGGGACTAGTGGGATTTACTGATTTAGGGTGAGGGATAAATGAGGGTTTGTAGTTTTGAGCAGATACAACCTGTTGTGCTTCTTTATCTCTTTTGGTAGCCTCCACCCAACTCTCAAGCTGAGCCATGAGGACATGGGCCCAAATTTCATCCTTGAGGCCGTTGATAAAACACTCTTGGAAAAAGGCATCAGACATGCCCTCTGTTCTAAAAGATGGGTGCTCAAAGGCAGCTATAAAGTCTTCCACTATTCCTAATTGTTTCAGCTTTTTCAAATGGCCCAAATGGTTGGTGTCAGTTTCAAAGTATCCATAAATATTTGCCACAAAGTGTGTCCAATCAATATACCCTTGACGAGAAGTTTTTCTCCATTGCCACCATTGTCAACGTTCTTGATCTAGATGGATAAAACCATACCGGAGTTTGGCCAAGTCATCTGTAATGTCATATAAAGAGAAGTAATGTTCCATTTGGGTTACCCAACCAGTGGGGTCTAAGCCATCAAATTTGGTCACTTCCACCCATGGAAGGCGTAGGTCACGTTCAAAGTGATGGTTCTATAAGGTATGGGAATGAGAGGAATGGTCACCTTCAGTATGTGGAGGTGAGGAAGAGGAAGGGTTATCTGTAGGGATATGCAGTTTGGTGCAGAGTGTCGAAAACACTGATTCAAGCTGGGTGGTGAGGTCTTGTTTGATTTCCCCCATTGAGGAATGCATGGTTGTATTGATGGCGGCAAGATTGGCACTGAGTTGTTTCACTTCTTGTTGGGTCTCAATGAGACCAGATTGCAAGGTGTTGAAGCGAGCTTCCAAGTATTGGCTACGAGTATGGGCCATGAGGATGAGGAAAATAAAAAGGGGCGGGTGGGGTAAAAACTTTTGGCCGAAAAAATGATATGGATGAATGTGATAAGGGCAAAGAGATGAATCCAATGGAATAGGTCTCAAATAATGGTGAAAAAATTTCTAGACTTTTTTTTTTTGACATAGTTATACTCCGGTCTGAAGAATACTGCAGAAAGGAAATGCCCAAATGCTTAACCAGAAAGAAATGTGTATTTACTTGGCAACCCAAACAAAGTTGTGTGGCAATATATCTTGTTTGTTTTAATTTGTTTATGTTTCTGTCCCCCAAGGGTTAGGTATTCAAGGGTTCTATAGACAAGGGTTTTCCCTATGCTATAGCTCTATGATATACATGCGAGGTCCAATAGTAGTACTCGGCCCAATATATCAGGGCACTAACTAAGGAGGATAGACCGTACCCTTAGCCGTACTACCCAACTACCCAGGTACTAGAGAGTATCTTCCTGAGTGTTGTTCTCGATGACACTATAGAAGTTAAGCGACCGATCAGTTTATCTAAAGAGGGCTTCGGGTAATCTATGTTGATTTGTACACAGGTGTTGTCTGATGCACTACCACTCAAAGGGGTACCAATAGGGGTTACAAGGGTGGCCAATAGATGTGTGCTTAAGTACCACTTGTATTTCCTGCGTGTATAAATCCCTCAACTGCAGGTGTATGCGCATAACGACAGATCTCTATGGCTTAAAGACGCTGGAATACGTCTCTACCCTGGAAAAACATTTAAACCACACTTTCTGCCGAGGAAAGTTCTCTGATACCACTTGTAATATACCAGATATAAAATGTATGCGGAACTAAAATAAAATGCTAGTAATGGCAGAAGAACAACAATATAACCAGAACATTCACCACAATAACAATGAAATGATATAAGAATAACAACAGAAATAACACTTTGAATCTGAAAGCAATGTTCACAGGCCTCTTCGAGGGGGCAACCTCTAGTTGAGCAGATTTCTATTACAATAATATCCAAGATAGGGTTCTCATACCCTCGACTCCTATTTATACTAAAAAGAAGCATCTAGAGGAAGATCCTTCTAGAAGCGGAAGCTTCTATTAGGTCTTCTTACATCTGCCTTATTCTATTTTATTGAAAGGCCTTATTAATATTGACCTTTATTACATCCAAATATATTGTTCTACTTATGTGCGGGTTAGAACCCTAACACATTCGGATGGGTCTAGTGGTGCGATGACCTTGTATTCTCCTTACTCAAATGTCATTTTTCGTGTCTTTAAATTGATTATGGCCTGGTTATCAAACGCCAAATCCAAGCCAAGAAATGTTGGATATGGTGTTTTTTCATTCACTATTTCAATCACTTCAAAGTATGCTTTAGTGCGCACTCCATCCAAGTCTATTGTTACTCCTTTCAGTTTGCCAATTGGTAGAACTCTCTGTTGGTTTGCTAGTTTCAGCTGAATAGGTGAATATCCTAATGTGGGCTCTCCCATACATTGCCATGTCTTCTTTGGTAGTACATTTAATTTAGATCCTAAATCCAATATGAAATCTCCCATGTTGACATTCAGCCTAAACTCCTTACTTTTTCTTCTCCTTGTATGTAGGTGATTGACTATTTTTTGTTATATTTTCCGTTTGCCTCTATGCTACATCTTTCTAATATATTTTGAAATATTTTTACAGTGGATGGATCATTCAATAATTTTACACGTGATTGAAAAAATCCTTTGAATGTACTTACTTGTCCCAGGGGTTGCATTTCTTTGGTATGATCCAACGATGGAGGCATATTGTATTTCAACTCTTCCTTGCTTTTATGCGTAGTTGAAGTCGATGATGTGTCTTGCTTCACAAATTCTTATCTGTCTTGATTAAATATTTCCTTCTCATTTTGCGCATCAAACTGTCTCCTTGGTTCGACATTCTTCTTCACCCACTGGTGTTGTACTGGCTCTTCTCGGACTACGTCATTTCCGGTTTTAGCTCCTCTGCATGAAACTATCATGATGTTTTGTCCTTCATCTCTTGCTTCAGCTAAAATCCATTGAACATTCTGGTTGTTTTGATTCCTCTTTTCCTGGATATTCCCTAGTAATGTAGGACATTCTTTTGTGTCATGATCTGATGCGCGACAATACATACAAGTTGTTGGTGGAAGTGGACATTCTCCTGCATCATGTCCTAGTTGTTGACAATTCTGACATACCACTGGTCCTCTAACTCTTCCAAAGCCTCCTCTTGTCCATCCTCCACCTCTATAGCCATCTTGATCTCCTCTCACCGCGTTATACTAAGGCGCCTGATTGTACTGCACAATATTGTACTGAGGTTGCATGATGTTGTACTGTGGTTGTGTGGTATTATATGGTTGTTGCACAGTATTATACTATTGTTGCATAGTGTTGTATAGGGTTGGAACTTGGTTAAACTGTGGTATGTCTTGCCCAGTCATCATTTATGTCTACACCCTATATGCATCTGATGTCCTCTCTCGCATCAAATCCACATTTCTACAATCTTTGTCATCATGGCCCACTGACTTGCAAAAGATACAATATGAACTCTTTAGGTCTATCTAGTATTTCTGCATCATTGGGTAGTGATATGGATCATGGCCTAGTTTCTTACAAATTTCACACCATACTCCTCCTGTTGGTAATGGGTTTGGCATTCCTGCTTCCATATACTGCGCGAATGTTGGACATTCGTTCTTGTGGTGTCCTTCTGTCCTGCATGTGGTACGCCAAACAATTTCTCGTTTGTCCTTACTTTTGTTTTGGTTTAGCTGGAACATTAAGTTATTAAAATACTCCTTCAAATCTTCAATGGTTGGATCTGTCTACTGATATTGGCTTTCTTCTAGTTGCAGGGTTGCGTGTAGAGCCTCTTCCTGTGTCTGAAACTTATGTTGTTGCAATGGGTATTTTAAGTCTGGTAGCAGTGAATTGACAAACAGGTGCTTATGTTTCATATCAGTCATGAGATATTTCAACTTTCCTTTCAGTCGCTTGAATCTATGGTCAATCTCCCATTCATATTCTCCTGGTTTCTGTCTAATTTCAATCATCTCGTTCATGTACTAATCCTATGAACTTGGCTTCTGAAACTCATTTATCAACAATTTCTTGATGTCCACAATCATTTTGGTTGTCCCTAGTGGATTGCTTGTAGCTAAACTCATATACTAATCCAGTGTGTGATCCCTTAGTGTAATCGCTAGCTGTGAAAGTTTAGTATCTTCGTCTGTGATCTGTTTTTCTTCCCAAATCTTTTCACAGATGAACAAAAAAAAAATGGGTCCTCTGACGCTTCTCTTTTGAATTCTGGTAACCTGATGGTGGGATCGTGTCCTGCCATCCTGAACGTTGAATTACTACCTCTGTGCGGTGTAGATACTTGACTAGTGCTTCCTAAACTGGCTCCTCCATTTGTTGTTCCTTGTGTAGATGTACTTCCTGTTGTATTTCTTCTCCCAAAATTCAATTGTCTAAATCGTGGTGTTCTCTTTGGTGTATTAGTCACACATGGGTTTATGGGTTCCACATTGACATTAATATGGATAGGATTGATGCCTTCTCTTTCCACTCTTGGACCTCTCATCTTCCTCTCATATGGTGCACGTAGGATTTCCTCAATCTTCTCCATATCCCAAAGATCCTCTACCTCTTCTTTATCACTCACCAAGCTTTCCCTCGTGGCTACGGCTCTCTTCTTGGTGTTCACCTTGTATTGGTAGGGTACCCCACTGCGTGTCTTTCTAGATATTGTCATACTCCACTTGATTGGTCATCGTCCATCATGATCAAGTCCAAGGGTTCCTCCTTCTTTTCTTTATCCACTTCTCCTTCCATTTCTCCTTTTTTTTTCAGTGTTTCCCCCCTTCCCCTATGCACACAAGGAAGTTTAGTTGTCTGACTCCATTGTCATTACACCTTTGTTGTATACCAGTATCTTAATAGAAGTATACAACGATCTAATATACCTTCCTCAAGGCCCACGTAAAAAATATTGCTCTGCTACGTTGTATGACTTCGTTGTATCGACTGCAAATTCTGTTATAAAGCCTGCTACAATACTGTCGAGCCAAAAATCTACTGCACGGGTGAATTTGTTGTTCACCTGCTATAACTTCTCAGTCTAAACTGAGGTCCACTCTAACTATCGGACCCTGTTTTTTTCATGGATATCCTTCAACCTCAATATCCACTCCTGCAATAAATGTGGAAAATCACAGAAAAATACTTCATGCAAATCAATAAACACATATTTTTCAAGGTATTTGCGCGGTGTTACTCTAGGGTTTCTATCGTCTTTCTGTGCAAAATCCAACTCCTTTGTCTTCAACCAGCTTTCGATCTCTACTTTTGTGGGATTCCATGGTCTCAACATCCCCTTCTAGAAGCTCATTCTTTTCACCTTCTCATCGTTCATTTATGTATTCCCTTGACCCGCTTTCCACATATCTTACAAAATTTCAATAGATCCCATCTACTCAATCCTATACTATTCCAACCAATGGAAATTGAACCATTTGTTGGTTAATATTTATACTTCTGAGTTTATATCTTCAATGCTCTTGACTGAGGGTTCATGTCTATGGGAATTCCAACAAAACCTATAAAACTATCATCCCTCCTGGTAGACCAGAAGGCAACGCAACACATAGAGTGCACAACGCAATCTCACCCGAGATAGTTCTAATGGGTGACTAAAATACTCAAGTGTTTGCAGTCTAGGATTGGGTGGAGATTTGAGAAGTGTGCGCTAAGAGTTCTACTTAACTTATTGTTGGCACAGGGGCAGAACCAGGTTTCAACGCTTCAACAACGCACCAACAAAACCCTAACTACCAGCCCTTTTGGCAACATCTGCAAAGAAGATGAAGTCTCACCCGAGGTAGAGGCAGGGGTGGTTATAGGACTCTAGTGTCTCCAACCTTAGCTGGGACACAAATCTATGGTTACAACACCTTAACATAGAACTTAGTAGTTGTCATTCATTATTACTTAACCTTTTTCTACAGTGCAGATAAACCCTAATTACAGCACATCGCAGTATTCAACAAGATTCAACACATTCAAGCACTAAGAACATTAGCATAGATCAGATATAGCATCTTATTCACATCACCAAGCACTAATATATCATATCAAATACATCTAAACATACATTACTACACTAAGCATAAATCCTATGAGCCATAAAACAACCATAATGCACAAAGAAACCATAACACAAGATATATGTGGTTCACCCCCAGCCTGGGGCTACGTCCACCAACTCTCCGTCTTCTTTATTATCTTCTATCAATCATCAACATGTACATATCCATAAGGTCCTAATCCGCATAGGACAAGAGATCTACGCACACCTCGCTAGATCCTCCTACCCTGAGCTAGGTTACAACACAAAGCCTTTACACAGTTTCTTACAATCACTTTCACTTAGCCTTGCAAGTCTCACACAATATGCACAAAAGCATTTACAACTATTACTTGCACTTAGCACACTGGACTTCACTTTCTCTTAGCAATTAGTATCACACCCTTGAGCTCCTACTTACATCGTCTATATTTCTATTTATGCATTACAAAATGGGCCTAAACATGGATAAACCCATGGACCGACATCCCCATACCCGTTACATAAGACCAAAACCAAAAAATACCTAAAAAGGGGCCGAGATCCCATGATATCTGCTTCAACTTGTGCTTCGCCTTCGATAACCTGTCGAAGTCCCAAAATAGGTCAAACCTGACCAAGGATTTCCAAAACTTGGTCAAGGGCCAACAGGCCCCCAAAACTCACCTGTGACTCGTCTCGAGTCACTCGGATCTGGGCACCTCTACCTCAAAGTCCCAAAATAGGTCAAACCTGACCAAGGATCTCCAAAACTTGGTCAAGGGCCAACATGCCCCCAACACTCACCTATGACTCATCCCGAGTCACTCATATATGGGTATCTCTGCCTCAAAATCCTTGAGCCTGGCTCGAGCTACTTCAACCTGTTGCTACACCAAGGCCTCCTGCTCGGTGAACTCCTAAAGAACTGCCTCGTTCACAGGTCCCTCTAAGTGATGTTCGACAGAAGTGACTACTTGTTCCATATTTTCTCCTCATCCTTCAATCTCTTTGAACAATTGGCAAGCTACATCCTAGACTGGCTGGAGCCTCTAAGTCACTTCCATGACTTTTCTCTGTATGACATGGACATGCTATTGAATGGTGTGTTGTTCCTGGGATATTTTCATTCTTTCAACTATTGAAAGGAGCTTCAACTGAGCATGTATTTTCATTGCTTGTTGCTTTGCTTCCTAGAGTTGTCACTCCAGTGTCTTCAGTTTAGGGTCCTCAGTAACTCTCTCATAAGTCTATGCACTTCTACTGCTAAGGTGTTGGCATTCCAAAGTTAATGCTCTGATCCTATCAACTACACTCTAGGCAGTGGCTTCTCTTTGGTCTTGCATGTCCTGCGGAGTACTTGGTACTATTTGTAGCTCTAGATCTGCTATTCTCTGTTGAAGTTGTTGGATGGCTTTAGCAAGCTCTGTTACTTGATGCTCCACTGGGTATTCCTCCTTTTTCTCTAATCCTGTCACAGAGAGAAGTGCTCTAGTGACTACTTCTTTTACTCCAACCTGATCCACAAGAAGTTGTTATTTCTTATGTTGGATCTGTGCTTTATCCCCTTCAAAATTTTCTTGGAGGGTAGCCTTCTCCTGCTGCACAACCCTGTGTTTCTCTATTACTTCCTCTTGGTCTTTCTTTAGGGCCACTGTGGCTTGTTCTGTTTCTTCATGTGCACGACGAAGGTGGGATTCTGCCGCATCAGCTATTCTGCAGAGTTGGGTAGTCTCATCTCCCAACTCTTTTTCTTCTGATGGAAGAGGCACAGTAGACATTGCACGGCTAGAGTGAAGGGCCTATTGTACCCCTCGTAGTTCTGCTTCAATTTTCTCATACATGATCTCTTTCTTAGATTCATTTCTATACAAAAGATCTTCTGAGGCGTTTGATATAGCTGTGATGATGAAGTCGAGTGTGATCAAAATATGCAGCTTGGTCTTACTGGCTTTTGACTTCTTCCGCGATGTGGGTTTCTTTATTTTGTGAGATGGATCTACGCCATCAGGGGGATTCTATGGCGATGTTACTTTGCCTTGCTTCTGTTGATATTATTTTCCATTGTTCTCTTCTTTATCTACTTCATCATCACCTCCTCCTCCAGGTGATTCTAAAGAAGTTTCTTCTGATGCACTGCTCAACTACTGGATTTATTCTGTCTTCTTCCTTCTCCTAGTTCTAGGATGTATCATGCCCTTCAAGAGTGGTCACCAGGCTTCCGATTAGTTTAGGATCAGAAAGTTATGCGGGGTCAACATGGATAAGGAGATCTGTAGGACACTCCTTAGTTATTTCTTCTAGGTCCTCCCCTGTGACTTTGTAATAAATTTGTAGTACTTATTTGTGTTCGTCTTTGTGCGCAGTGATGTAGATAAAATGTTTGTCTACGTGGAACTTGACAAATGGAATGAACCTGTGCAAGGTGTTCGATGTTATACGAGGGACAGCCTCAATATCCATTTTTAACTGCAGGTAGTAGGTGTGGAACACCGCATTTTATTTCCATTATTTTCCCATATCACTTGAATACCATAGAAAAGTGAACTTCATGGCTAAGGGTTCAGATGGATCTAATTAAGGGAAGGTCACACCTTCCGGCATCTCCCAAGCTATGAAAGCGATGAGGATCAACAACCAACTAAAATGGAACTCATAGCCCTGATCCTGAGCTTCATGGCAGTATTTCTCTAACTGGTTCACTAAGTACTTTGCCCAATTCATCTCTAGCCCCTCCATGCATTTTCCTGCGAGGTCAACAACAAACCCTGTGACCTGCGTGGGTCTGTTCTTCTGGACTAGATTACCAACAATCAACTAGAAATCAAGGCGCACTGCGTAATTATGGATGGAGGCTACCTTGTAGCCTTGTTGGCAGCCATATTAATCTCTATTTTTACCAGCTGCCTACACAGGGTTTTTAATTTCTCATTATTCGCCGCAACCTTTCTCTTTAAACAACACCATTATATGTCTCTTTCTGTGTACCTACTTTTCGATTTCATTTTCACGACTGAAAGTGTGAAAACCCACAGTTGGAATTCATGTTTGATTACCTCAAAGGGTTAATGTTCATTTGGCTTATCATGAACCTGATTGTTTACATGGTTATCACCCCTTGGTTGTCTTAAACACCTTGGTTACATATGTATCAAAATGCCACCCATTTAGCATTTGACTATTGTTAATATGGTTTTGATTTCTTTGATGCAATGGTTTATTCGACATATTGATTTTTTGGTCAAATCGTGGATATGCAATTGATCATTTGACATTTTGATCGAATTTTTGGATATGCATATAATGTTTTTTTAACTGTTATGATTTGTATGTACCATTACACCAAGGTGTCTTTCAAGTACAGCCTGATATGATGTTCTTGCATGGCCTCGATCTACACCACTTTCGTCGCACGCATAGCATTAACGCTCCTTATTATCATTTCAAGCTGCCTTTGCATTGTGTTGGGGAAGATTGGGGAAAATCACTATGTTTCTATTCTATCAAACCCTATCGCCGAATACCCTGTCGATTTTGTGTTGTTAGCCATGGCTCCTGTAGTGAGAATAGAACCCAATGGTGTCCAGACTTTGTTATTGTTTGATAATGCCTGAGAAGACTTAGAGAGGAATGGTTGGCGGGTCTTTGTTGAGAAGTTCAAGGGTTTTAATTTGGCATTTTCTCAACAATTTGCGCTAACGTTCGATGGTTGCAGAGATAAAATTGGAGACGTCCATCTTGATTTAAATGAAGATTTCATTAGCTCAGCCACTGGTCTGCCAGCCGTGGGACAAAAATGGTTTAAAAAATCAAAGGTTGAGGAGGTTCCCTGGTCACTGTTGTTTACCTCAAGGAAGATTACTAGCTGCGACAAAGGTATGCCTGTTACAGCTCTAAAACCTAGATGGCACGATCTGTTAGCTATTGTCAAGCAGTTCATTACCTGTGAGGGTAGATATGGTTTGGTTTTCTTATATCACTTGCGGTTGCTCATGAGTTTTATCGATTTTCCTTTAAACATGCCCTATTTTCTCCTTCGAAGTTTATACAAAATGGCAAAGCGTTTTAAAAGGCAGAAATCCGATTCTAGCATGTTCCACCACTATTTGATTAAAATTATTATGGTTCATCAGTTGAAGTTAAACGGTGATTGTTGGGACGCCTTCCTGTTAAGGAATGGTTTTGCTAGCACTAAAATAGGACAGGTTGACAAGTTTGTCGTTACAGAAACACTCGTCGAGCCTATCATTCCCCTTCTTTCGCCCTTTCCCTCTGTGGAACCCTCGACCTACCCAGACACTACCCAACCCGATACTCTACTTGATGCGTATCCAAAAGATGGTGGTAAGACTGTTAAAAAGTCTGCAAAGAAAAAGTGTAAAGGTAACAGTGATATCAATTACAAGGGTAAAAGGGTCGCGCGTTGGGTTTCACGATGTGCCCGAAATAAACCTAAGGAAAATGCAGACCAAAACCCAATTGAGTTAAGCGAGGATTCTGATTCGGAAATTGAACAGTTTCTAACTGAAGAATATCCACATTTGTATGGACTTTTCTCTGGTAAACCCTATGATTATGTGACGAACCTCCCACCATGTATTAAAGACAACCCTGACTTCCCTGGAATCAAACTTGACAGAGAACTTGCAAGTCTAATGAAAAATTCCCCACCTACTGATACACATTCTATTCGGCCACATTGCAACGAATGTCATTCATGGCTCGATAGGTATTACATAGATGTGCCTTTGCTTTAGTCTCGGGTCAAGTTCTTGGAGGACCAGGTGAATTTTCTAACAAAAGAAAATGACAGACTGCAAAACATAGCTCAAACCAATGATAAAAGACAAAAAAACCACAGGGTTTGTTGTTTTTAAGAACGTGGAAGCGACGATTGCCATTGTGAATTTGAAAATTGCTTGATTAAAACGAATCCCTGAATCTGAGGTATGGTGTTTTAAAAATAATTTTAGGATGATTTTATCTTTGTTTTTAATTAGAATACATGATATGTTTGCTCAAATTGCATCTAGTTTGTTTTGATTGATTTAATAAAACACGATTCTAGTTATAATTATAACTAGCTACAGAATCGTGAGATTCTGTAGCTAGTTACTAAAATTTGAATTCTTTGTTTTTACAACTAAAATGTAATCTGAAATCATGTATTCTTGTGCATTTATGGGTACATACGATTTATAAAGAAGATTTGAATCGTTGGTGGCATCTCTCAACATGCTATTTCTTTATATGGTTTTAGAATAGGCTGTTAGTTTTGATAACAATGAGAATCTGGGAGGTTGTATTCCCCACAATTTTTGGAACAAATTTGATGATTTCCACAGGAAATGTTTTGATCTTGTGGCCTTTATAAATGTATTGTTTTGTAAACTAAGGGCCATCACTGCCTGGGAGCAGAAACTATGGGTTTATGATTGACAAACTTGAATGGAAGTTGATGTTGGTATAGCTTTAGCTTCGATATGTCATATTTTTGTTCAAGTTTTGCTCATTTTGATTTGTAATCAAATTATGACTACTTTAGATATCATGGTTTATTACAGATTGATGTGATCGGATTTATATGATGCCCATGTTTTATGTCTCTCATATTATATACAACAATTATCCTGTTCAAATTTAATGATTAGAAGGTTAATCTTCTTTATTAAATGAGCAGTTGTATGCAAATATTTACAGCTAGATTTATCTTAATGTGATCATTTGTTAAATAATAAAATTATTGTTGCTACATCCCTTACATGTTCTGTCATTAGCATTCAATCGTTACTTCTTCGCATTTATGAGAAGCATTGGTAAGATCTGGTGTGGGTTGGCCTCATCAAAAAGCAAAATTAGATGTTATGCACAGGACGCATAAGAGATGCGATTACAGGTTAGTTTGCTAGTTTCATTTTATTAGTTTAATTAATATAAGAATTTCATGTAGTCTAAATACATTGTATCGATTTTTATTTTCAATTCTCAACTAGATAGCTACCATTTCACTTCTTGTTTATAAAAGTTATAAAAAATAAATCAAAAACACTGAATGATAGCTTCTCTGTCATAAATCAATTCATATATGTTTTTCGCAGATTTCGATCAAAATTTGCATTTTGTGAATACTGTACATATGTTAGAGATTTAATCATATCGATACACTGTACATTTAATAAGCAGAACTACCATTCTATAAATATTAGTTAGTAAACTGTGAATTTATTTGTTTATAGTTTTCAGCAGTTGTTTGTCGTTAAGTTAGTTTCTTTAGTTTTGTTTTTTTCACTTTCATAGGACATAGATCGGCCAACGGAGCTGCTAAACCTATTGGAGTGGATTAATCCAAACATATTGGGTTAAGTAGACAACCCCGGACCGGATTCACTCTTCCAGTTGACGAGCGGTCAATTTCGCCCGTCAACAAATGGCGCTAGAAGTAGGGCCTGAAAATTATTAATGGCACGAGGTGGTTGTAAGACTCCTCCACCACCTACCCGCTCACCTATAGTGAGTAGAAGTCATTCAAATGAAAACATTGTCCCTCAAACAACAACCACATCAAATGACGATCTACGAATCACAGTTGAACTAGTAACTCCAAATCCTACAGGTGGTGATGTACAAGATATTGTCCGCCAATATCTCATAAGAACACACAGTGCCTTTTCCCGTTTAAGACAACCAAACCGACCTTTGGACCAACCATTAGACTTATCTGATATCAGAGAACACCTTGGAGGCACTAACCTCACTTTAAAACCTACAGATCCAATCCTCACTCCTACAGCAAGAGGATCCGGTATACCACCCTCACCACCTCCTTCATTTCCTTATTCTTTTGGAGAAGAGTCCTCTGATGAAGGCAGTTCCTCATCCTAGCCTTCGACACCACCCACACCTATGGCCAACCAGAACAATCCCGCCAGACCCTGGCTTGACCAAGATGCAATTGCCATACTTGGGCCTCAACATCCCTTACCTAAACACCCAGAGAAGTGGCTTCCTAAATTTGACCTGGACTCTAAACAGATCATCGAAGATCACATCAAAAAGTTTATGTTAGCCATTAGACTCCATAGTGTTGAGAACGAAGACGTAGTCTGTAGATTGTTTCCCTACACCTTTGAGGGAAATGCCTCTACCTGGTACTTTGCCCAACAACCCCATACCATCATGTCATGGGAGAAGTTTGAATCCTTTTTTCTTGAGAAGTTTGGAGATGACAAGTCTCCTGAAGTTCTAGTCATGGAGCTTTCTAGTTTAAGAATGAACCCCAAAGAGAAAATCAAAGATTCTTAACACTAAAGAACCAAATCCCTACAGATTCAATGCCTGCCGAGAATATTATCGTAGCATTTTATACGAAATCCTCAAAGCATAGCCATTTGGGTTAAGAGATCTAAGAAATCCACATTGTTAGAGGCCTTCAAAGAGGCCAGTCAGATTGAGAAAGACATCCTCAGCTTAAAAAACACTACTAGCAATGAAATAGAGACTAGTTCATCTTCCAAAAAGAAAATCGAAATCCTCCCTAGACCTGCCCAAAACAAAGCACAACCTGAAAGCTCAGATCTAGAAAACTTACAAAAAGTCATTCAAAAACTGTCCAATCAAGTTATAGATTTGAAAAGGATGGTTGAAGAAGCTTCTTCGATCAAAGGGCCTTACAAACCCCCATTTAGGAAGCTTTTTCCCACCAACCGACCTAATTCAAATATTGAAGGCCTAAATATAGAAAGCCTACAATTCTCTATTCAAACGATTCTAGAAGCACAGGATAACTTGATGCCTCCTGAGATCCCTGAGGAAGTAGCTGAACAAGAGACAGTAGAAGAAGATGAATCCTCTCCGAACATTTTTGGACACTTCTCGGATAGCATTTTTCAAGCTAATTTCGAGACAGTACATCCTTACAATACTAGGAGTAAGATAGCAAACAAGCCTTCTTCTGAAAACACTACGACTTTGCCCCCAAAATAGTCTAAACCAACTGAGACTAAACAGAATTATGTAAACCCAAGCTTAGATTATGATTTGGTTGAAGATCTAAAAAAGTTAAGGGCCAACATTTATGTTTATGAATTATTAAAATTCTTGTTTCTGCTACAAAAAATGCTACAAAATATTGCAGAGAACAGCAAAAATGCCAATCCAAGCAGGAACAAAGGTTTTCAGAACAACCCCAAAGTTCCTCAGAAGGCCTCGGCCAAGACTACTTCTGATTCTCATGAGAAAAGAGACCTTCCTGTAAATAATGTAACGAATGTAGATAAATTAGTTTTAGAGGCTG
>ML833595.1:29746-43324 GCA_009831015.1 Picea engelmannii
CCCCATTAAAAGTTGTAAATACCAGTCAGGTAATAACCTTCTTGAATTCAAATATTATTACTCATTTTGGTATCCCTGACTGCCTGGTATTTGATAACGCTTCCTATTTTTCGTCTCTTGAGATGAGTAATTTCTCTCTAGAAAAAGGAATTAAACTAAAATATTCTGCTAGCTACTACCCTCAAGGTAACGGATTGGCAGAATCAACTAATAAAAATCTGATTAAAATTATCAAGAGAACAATATCTGAAAACCATAAAAATTGGCATAATGCATTGTTAAACGCAATCTGGGCTGATAGAGTGACTCTGAAAACTGTTGTGGGTAAATCACCCTTCTTTCTTGTTTACGGCAGAGAGGAAATTCTTCCACCACATATTCTTCTTCCTTCTCTGCAGCTATCGCATAAAATACAAGAAGAGGATTGCCCCCCTTTGGAGAATCGAATTAACGCATTGTTAAAATTAGAAGAAGTGAGGGTTCAAGCGAAACGGAAATTGGATCAACATCAACTCGTTGTTAAAAGTTGGTTTGATTCCAATTCTGCCTCTGACAAAAATTTTGAGGTGGGTGACCTTGTCCTAAAATGGGACAAACCGCATGAGGGAAAGAGAGAGCATACGAAGTTTCAGAACTTATGGTTAGGACCGTTTTTTATTGCTGAGAAATTGGGTCCCAGCTCCTTCCGATTATAGAGTCTAGAGGGACAACCAGACACCTATCCAGTGAATGGCCAAGCTCTAAAAAGGTATTTCACTTGATGACAATCCCGTGTACACTGTGTAAATATTTTTCTTTTGTTTGCATTTTGTTTTTCTTTGTTGTTTTGGCTTTGATTCTTCCCTTATGCTTACCAGTTTTTATTTTGAAACACATATACCTACATCATGAACTGTTTCAGACAAAGAGAACAGAAAAATTTCTCCTCTGAAATGACTACTGAAGATTGTTAAAACATCAATTATGGTACTTTTTTGAAGTTTGCAACCAGGTTAAAGAAAGCTTGTTGTTTCAAAAGCGTTTCTTGATTTCAATCTGTAACGGAAGCTTTCATGATCATCCATAAAATTTCCTCTTACATTGTCCTTGTTCCTTAAGAGAACAAATCAGAGATGTCTCCCTGTCTTCGAAGGTCAGTTTATAACAAACTGTCTCTAGATCTTAATGAAGGACAGTTAAAAATTCTCTCAAGGTCTGTAATTTATTAAAATATGTCCAAAATATCAGGATTTTCAGCATCACCCCGCTTGATTAAATAAATCTTCAGAGAGCTGTGGGAAGTGCTTGTAAACCCGTCGGGATACTGAACAGGTCTGCTGGCAGCGGGTAAATGCATGCATGACGCCAAGATAACTTCGTTGAGGTACTGAACAGGCCCACTATTAGTGAAGCAATGTCGGGTATATCAAAATTCTCAAATATGAAATCTTTCGACCTTAAATGTCCTTCGTTCTGATCTAAAACTTCTTGGCAGGATACAGATATCGGAGTGGGTTAAATGGAATCTCTGTCGAGCCTATGGACGCCTGTTGGCAGCAATGGCTCTATCAACAGTATTGAAGATTTCAACCTTAACATCGTTGTTTGCACCCTTTTCGTCACCGTGGTGAGCAAATAAGAGGTGCTTACATGCCCAGTTGGGTCTTGTTGAGCATGACAGTTGTAGAGGAAAGAGTTAGAGAAAGAAAAACAAAATTATAAGAAAAAATTAAACTAATACAAACTAAAATCATGAGCATATGGATAAATAAATAACAAATACAAAAAGACCAATATCAACAATGTTTTTAGGCTGATCTATTGATGAAATCAAAGCACAGTGAAGAAAGGGGACTATGAGTCCCTTCTTCCTCCAAAGGAAGGCTCTTTGACCCTCACAAGCTTGCTCTCCTTACAACAAGAAAAATGAAAATGATGGTGAAAGAACTCCTAGCACATCCACTCAATGGAGAGGTGGATTTCTCAATGAAATGGTGCCAATGTGTTATTGTCAATGAGTGATTCCTTAAAACAATCTAGGCACCATAACTTTACATGAAATTCCTTCAAAAAATGAGGTTTCTTCATGGCTTTTTATAGCATTGCATTGGGTGATTATGTAACTCCTTTGTAGTGTGAAAAGAGACTCTTTAGGGCTTTACTAGGTCTTTGACCAGCCTACCATGCGGATTCAGCTCAGATTTGAGGGTCAAATCATCTTGGGAGCTGATCCATAAGTGGTTGGGATGCCGACCAATTCAATAAATGCGTCGTTTAGCAGGTGCGCGGGTTTTTGCGCCAACAGCCGCGCATCGTGCACCTATGCGTGCATGGTACGTTTATGTTCCGCGCATGTGCACGTGCACCCAGCTTCTGTAAAGCGCTCTTCAATTTTTGGTTACTTTGTATAGTTTTTGACCTTTTTGGAATGCTATGAAATTAATTCAGTGCCATGAATGACTTCATTACTGTTTTGACAATGTTGAGTTCTTGTCGCCATGTGCGGATGAAATTTCAGTGATAACAGATGCCCCCTGATGGATGAGGTTAGGAGCATACGTATAGCCGAAATATATCAATGTTTCTTCTACTGAGAATGGTGTTGTAAAAGAGAGCAATAGTGGGATCATTCAGAGCGATCCGTTGGAGAAAAAAGGAACCGGTAGGACCCGACCTTCTGAGAGTTGTGCAAAAAAATAGAAAACTGTGTACAAACGAGGTGGGCATGCCCCATGCTCGTGTTATGTAACTCTGAAAAACGATGACTGAAGTGTTGGTGTAGACAACTGCAGCGCCCTCGGGGGCGGTAATGAGAAAGACAAAAGACAATTCTGCAAAGGAACATACTCTGAACAATAGGCAATGATCACGGTAATAAGCAGCGACGATGATGCAGGCATTGATGGCCCTACCAAGTTCAGAGGTCTTCGGCAAATGATAAAAATAACTGCAATAGTCGCAAAGTAAGACCCACCATAACACGAGAAAGTGTTGGCATCGAATGTTATGGGGGCCAACGACAGCAGGGAGCAATGGTGTTTCACCCTGTGCCGTCCGAGATCTCTCATTGAATGGAGAATGAGAATCAAGATACTGTCGCCCTTCCGGAAAATTGTGTTGATGTCGACGAAAGGGGAACGCGACTCCCGGAAGAAAAGGGATTCGTGGAATCTACTGAGGTGAGGAAGTGGCAGAGATACATGGACGAAGTCAAGAAGTGGGAAGACTCAAGACTTCCCTTGGTTGGAGGATGTATGAGATAAAAAGTGGCCGCAATCGTGTAACAAGGTCGAGTGTCAGGGGGACGACAAGACTGGTGATAAGTTGTGCCAGAGGTGGGACAAGGTGAACAAATTCAGAGGGTAGAGGTAAGTGATCTGTGGAGTACTCTGAATATATGAATGATGCTGGTGAGGGTAGATGAGAAGTAAAAACTCCAACCAAGGGTGACATGGGTTGCGTGTGGACAAAATGAAGCAAGTCGCCAACAGTGACGACAAAAGAAAATGTAAAGACTAGAAATAAAGGCGTTTTTACAATAAATAATGAATAATTTGGGGAGAAATGTACAAATACAGAAACAGGTGCCCCAGTGTGAAATGCGTGCCCCAGGGAGGGAAGAATTTTCTTGGAAAACTGATGGAGGGCAAGGGCCCCATTGGTGAGTTTTTGTATGAGGTAGGTGAAATGAGGATAGGTTTGTAGATGGGCAAACTGAGTGTGGATGAAATGGAGGGTTCATGATATTGCAGAGGTGCAGGTAAAAAATAGAACCGTAAAGAGATAATCTGGGAGTCCATATGGAAAGCTAGCAAAATGAAGAGAAGAAGTATGTGGTTGATTCGCAGCATGATGAAAGACTATCGGGACTCCCAACCCTAAAGGGTAATGAAGAACAGCATGAGTGTCAAAAGTGCCAAAAGGTGCTATGAATAGGACAACTCATGTGGGTAAGAATGCTACCAGGTAACAGTACTGAAGATGCAAATGGAGGTGTAGGTACTGCAGAGCCGGGAATGAGAATCCTAAAGGCCAACCTCAGTGGGTGTGACTGGAAATGTAAATGCAATACAGCGGGAGAGACTACATGCCAGTGCTGAGTATATACCTGAAGGGGTGATGTCGAGGAATGATGATCAAGTACCTGCACACATGACAACCAAATACCCAAAGTGAAAAATATCTGAAGAGAATTAAGATATGAGCATGTATTTGATAAATGTGACAATGCGCGTGCGTACCTGACCATGATATGAAAAAAAGGTGCCCCGGGGGCTCGGGATGAAAAGTGACCCAGGGACAGCTATGATGTAGGTGGCAGGATGTTGATCCCGTGGCTGAAGACGGTTTGAAAAATGGACACCTTGGGCTCCCGGAATGGTGAGTGGAAGTTTGGAAAAAGGCCTATATATAGCTGTAGGGCCCACATTGCCACCTCATTTGTACCTGCTGCAATAGTAACTGGACGAGCAGATTTCAGAGGAGATTTGGAGATTTGGAGAGGACAAGGCATCCGATCGACGTTCTGCGAGTATCAGGTTAGTGGTCTGATCATCCTACATAGAAATAGGTTTTCAATTTTAGGGCAGGGTGTGTACGGAGGGTCGTACAGGGGTATTTAGGGGGTTTTTAAGGGGTGTGGGGCCCACATGCGTGGGCGATTCGGGGAAAGGCGTGCATACGCGCGCGACTGTAAACTGAACATACGCGCATGGGTGCGCGGTAGGGGGAATTTAAGGCGCGCCCGAGGGGCACACCTTTGAGTTGAACAGGCATGCATCAGTGCGCACCTGTAGGTTTGACAGGCGCGCACCGATGCACGTCTATAAAATGAACAGGCGCGCGTGAGGGTGCACCTATGAATTGAATAGGTGTGCATTGATGCACACATGTTCAATGTACAAGTGCGCATGGGTGCGCGCCTGTGGGAACAAAAACCACGCCTAGGAGGCAAGGTTTGAAGGGTAAAAAACGAGTCTTTTTTATGTTGTTGATGGTTATCTGATCTGATATAGGACTCTGTGTTGGTTGCAGGTGGCCAGCAGTGACGATACCAGTGCGGTGGCGAGAGCGAGACTGGGCCCAGTTGCGAGATGTTGTGGCCATTGAGGGGCCGGGGATGCGAGTGACTTTAGCAACCTGTGGGTTGCTAAAGTTCTTTGAGTGCCCGTTGATACGGGCACAGGAGTATTTACTACAGTTCCTGCTCTAGATGTGGAGTCTGGAGCTGCACTACTTCCTCGTGCGAGGAGAGAAGATCCCCTTCACTGCGGTGGAGGATGTATATTTTTTGACTGGGCTCCCCTTTCGGGGAACGCCCCTACCGGTGGAGCCGGTATTGCCCAAGACCACTCCACTGGCCGAGATTGGCCAGCGATACTGCTCATCTCGGGACTTCATGTCTGGGACAGTGGTGAGCATCAGTGTTATCGACTCCCTAGCTCATCGTTGTATAGTGGCGATGATTGTACGAGTATACGGGTCACTGGTGACCCAACGGATTAGTGGTGGCCAGCTGTTGGTGCTGGAGAGAGTGTTGGATGGAGAGCAGTTCGCTTGGGGACTGACGCTACATGCTAGGATGGTGGCGTAGTTGGACCACTGTCGGTCCACTGATGGAGGAGAGTTTTCTTTCGGGTACATCTTAGTGGCCTGGTTTTTAGAGAGGGTGTCGATGTTGCGCCCGAGGTTTCTTCTAGAGATTCCAGGGGCACAAGAGCCGCGATTGAGGCGGTGGTCTACAGTTTTGGTTTGCCATGGTGGTGGCGAAGGTGGCCACTATTTTTCAGCAGATGCGGCACGGATATGGCGGCAGATGCCACAGGTAGTACTTCGGTACCCCTATGCTGGGGTGGACTTTCGGGGTGACCCAGACATGGTGTTGCCTCTAGGGGAGGTTTTTGACCATCGAGGTACGTTTTTTTATTTATGTTGTCTTTTGAGATATCAGTCCATATGTATATGATATAGATGCTGATACTATTTGTTGTTGTTGTTTTGTGCATGTGCAGATGTGGCACCTCGCGGACGCGAGGTGGAGATGCAGAGAGTGTCGGCTCATCAAGAGCCAGAGATACTACCGCATGGAGAGAGACGTCGGCGGGATGATGCCGCGGGGCGACCAGTAGAGCCCGAGAGGGCAGCGAGGAGGCGTCGGTTCGATGACCCTGATGCGGGGCCATCACACGCTCCTCCGGTGGTGGCCGGAGTGGACTTCGATGACATATGCCGTCGTCTGGAGATGGTGTTGCAGGATGTGCCTGATGGAATGTGGACACGTATCCAGGATGAGAGCTTCCTGGAGCAGTGTGTGGGGGTGCTGCCACCATGGCGGGCCATAGTGCGGCGAGAAGTAGTGCTTGCTGCGATGACGAGTGGACGCCTGCCTCCTGGGCAGGAGGGTCCTGTGGGTGGTCCGCCACCACCGCCTGGGGCAGGTGGTGGTGGGCCACCACCTCCTCCTGAGGGAGGATCAGGTGGTGGTGTGATAGAGGCACCATGACTGATGTATGATGTATATCTTTTTGGTTGTATTTAGGCTGGTGAGTCGATTTTTGTACCGAGGTGCTGTGCTGGCCTGCGGGTACATGTATTTTTGTATGTAAACATTCAGATGGCCTGATAGGCCTTATATATATATGAGTATACATATTTTGAGATCCTGATGTTGTCTACATGTGTTTTTTGTTGATGATGATGATGATGTCTAATCTATCTATATGCTGTGACAGGATGTATGAGATGTGTTATGTATGTGTAGCTTGATGTGATATATGCCAATCTAACACCATGTTAGCTATTTCATCTATTGTTTGATTCAATTGTCTTGGAATATGTGTAAATGTAATGGAATCAAAATGTCGAGATAACAGTCTAACCTGCAGGTATTTGCGAAAGAGGCACGGATCGCGTACACGGTATACATTGTTGAGCTGGAGAACGACTAGTTGAGAGTTGAGGAAGACGCTAAGGTGACGAATATGATGACGTTGGGCGTCGGCCAGGAGGCCAATGACCGTAGTGTATTCGGCTTGGTTTTTGGTTGTTGGCCCCAAACATATGTCGCTTGAATGTAGCATTTCATGTGAGGGGGTGTATAGAGCCCAAGCCGCCAAAGCGAGATTTTGTGTCCAACGACTGGCGCCGTCGGCGTAACCAATGTGGTAGGCTGGTGGAGGAAGCATCTGTAAATATCACAAAGGATAGTTTAGACGAGAGGGTAGGAGAAAAAAGATTAAAAACACTAAAAAGAAAAAAATAACCTAAAGTAGAATGACTACTTCTAAGCATAAAATTTCTTGAGGTATAACCCATTGACGGGTTCCTTGAGCGAGAGGCCTTCGGGGGAGGCCAGGATGTATGCGCCTTTGGTGAGGCAATGTTGGATGATGTAAGGGCCATTCCAAAGTGATTCGAAATTTCCGTGGCCAAAGGTATCATAAGTGATATCATAAGCTAGGACAAGGTCGCCTTCGCGGAATGACCGAAGGTTGACATGGCGATCAAAGGTAGCCTTGGATCATTTTTTAACTGCCTCGTTGTTCTATAAGGAAGATCAATGATCTTCATCCAGAGACTCCAATTTCAGCAACCGCTGCTCCAACGGAGCAGTGTCAGGTAATAGCTCAATTGCGGTGCGTAGGGTGGGAATTTTGCACTCGATGGGAAGAGTTGCCTCGACCCCATGACTAAATGAAATGGCGTGAAACCTGTAGCGGTATTTATTGTCGTTCGATAAGCCCATAGTGCAGAAAATAACATATGATGCCAATTGGTTTTATGCTTATTAACCGTGCGCTGTAACATGGTCTTGAGGACTTTGTTAACTGCCTTGACCTGTCCGTTTGACTGAGGGTAATATGGTGAGGCAAACTCGTGAGAGAATCCTAACCGAGATGAGAGTTCGACGAAGATATCATTCTCGAAGTGTTTCCCATGGTCGGAAACAATTTGGAGTGGTACTCCAAAATGGGATATGACATGGTTAAAGAAAAAGCACGTTGCAGTGTCAGCGGTGTTGTTGAAAGTGGGCATTGCTTCGACCCATTTGGTGAAGTAATCAACGGCGACAACAATGTATTTGTGACCATTGCTGGAGGGGGGATTACAAGTCATAAATTCGATGCCCCATTTACAAAAAGGGCCTGCAGTAATGATAGGGTGAAGAAGAGCGGGGGGAGCTCGGGCTTTGTTGGCATAGAGCTAACATTGCTCACATCATTTCACGGCATGAATGCAATCATGAAACAGGGTAGGCCAAAAGTAACCGGCTCGAATAATCTTTTGAGGCGTGGATATACCCAAAATATGGCCCCCACATGCGTCGTTGTGGCAGTCGTTTAAGACTCTGTCAGCCTCGTCAATAGTTAGGCATCGACAAAGAATGGTGTCGACGCCCCGCCGGTATAGAATGTCGTCGATGAGGAGATAGCGGAGGGGCTGATGGCGAATATGCCGACGATCATCTCATGATAGGTGGTTACCGAACTTTTGAGTTCGTAGGTAGACGAGAAGGTCATCGTACCAAGGATCATCTGAGGTGATGTAAAAGAGATGTTAGTCGGGAAAGTCGGTATTGACGGGGGTACTGGTGGTGTCAGAGGGGAGGGCCGTAACAAGTTCGGTGAGAAAAAGGGCCTTCTTACTCTTAGGTGTTGAAAACTCGAGGTTGTACTCCTGAAGGATAACGATCCATCGAGCGAATTTTCCGTTAACTTGTCAACGGATGAGCAAATATTGCATAGGGTTGGAATCTGCGACGACCTTTGTGGTGCGAAGCATAATGTAATGACGCAGTTTCTGGACTGCGTGGACAACTGAAAGAGCAAGTTTCTCTTCGTGTTTGTACTTCAAGGGTGGTCCTGAGAGGTTCTTACTAACATAGTAAATGACATGTTCACGATTGTCATCTCCGGATGGACGAGGACGCCGGCTACTGATACAGCTGATGCTGATACGTAGAGGATGTAGTCGCGATTATAGTCAGGTGCACTAATTAAAGGTGCAGTTGAAAGCGTTGCTTTAAGATCATTAAATGACTGTTGGGTATAGTCGTCCCAGTGGAAAGGGATGTCGTGACGTAGTAAGCGGAGGAAACCGTGTGCGCGTATGGCGTAATCGGGAACAAAGCGTCTAAGAAAGTTATCTTTGCCCTGTAGACTCTGAAGTTTTCATAAATTTCGGGGAGGTGGAATTTCAGTGATAGCTTTGACTTTGAGGGGGTCCATGGTAATACCGCTTTGGGAAATGATAAAACCGAGGAGGTGCCCGGCGGTGACACAGAACACACACTTGAGAGGATTCAAGTGGATGTTGTACTGACGACACCGTTGGAAAATGATTCGTAAATCATTGAGATGTTGGGTGCGTTTCTTGGATCGAGCTGTGAGGTCGTCCAAGTAGGCGAGGATGATTTCAGCCAGATCGTGAAAGATGTATGTCATCGCCCGCTGGAAAGTTGCGCCGGCATTTTTTAAGCCGAAAGGCATGACACGATATGCAAAAGTACCCCACAGGGTGATAAATGTGGTTTTATACTGATCGGCTGGGTGGATTTGAATTTGGTTATAGCCAGAGAATCCGTCCATAAAGGAGAGAGCCTCGTGGCCGGTGCAGTCGTCGATAATTTGATCGATGAAAGGTGTTGGAAAGTTGTCTTTGGGACATGCGTTATTGAGATCGCGAAAGTCTGTGCAAACGCGGATAGTGCCCTATTTTTTTTCGACGGGTACAGGGTTGGAAACCCATGAAGTGTAAGCGATGGGGTAAATAAACCTGGTTGTACGTAATTTGTCAATTTCGTCTTTGATAGCCATGGCTTTGGATGGGTGTAGTGGTCGTTGTTTCTGGCGAACTGGTGTGATGTCAGGCTAGGTGTCGATGTGATGCTCGACAATAGATGGGTCGAGGCCAGGCATTTCTGTGTATGACCAGGCAAAAATATCCTTATATTCCTGGAAGAGGGCTTTATATGCAGCAATTTCCTGAGGAGTGCAAGCAGCTCCAATGATGATTTCTTCGACGATGCCATTTGTAACGAAAATGTCGATTTTGATGGTGGGGGAAATGTTGGCCATATTACCTTCTTCAAAAGCGTCGGGGGAAGGAATGGGATTGTTGAACCAATCGATAGGCCCTGATGGGATAAAATCTTTGGTTTCGACCGCGTAAATGGGGTTTTGGTTAGGAGGCATGAGGGCTTCCTGTGGAAGTAAGAGTGCACGATGATGTAGTGTGTACCAGGGAGAGTCCAGGCGTTGTAGCTCTTCGAGTATTTCCTCGTCGCATTGGAAATGACGGGAATATAAGGGGTCATGAGGAGTGACCTCGGTGACAGTGTGGTTTCCCCCTGATGGAGAAGCAGGGGGAGCAATGCCAGAAGATGGTGAGAGTTCACTCGACATAAACCATATATTGAAGTATTGAGGGGTACCCGTGGTGGTTGGGTGGAGAGTGTCCATATGGGAATGAGAAGGGGAGTTGGGGGGGTTGCGGGGTAAATCCTCAGAGATGTCATTTAAGAACCATGGAGGCGTTGGGAGTGCTTCAGGTTCAGGAGAAATGACATGAAGATCCTCGAGTGATGAAGTCATGTTTATCGCCTCCGCGGGTCGGTGACGTAGGGCCAATTGACGTTGTCGGTATGCAAGGATCATAGGACACTGGTATGTAAAATGAGACAATGAATCGTAGAGAGAGCAAGGGCATCTCATACATTCATTGATGAAAGTGGTGACATAACGAATGTCAGTGATATTTGAAGAGGACATAGCAGGGCGTGGGTTGTTCTGGAAGTTCTGGCGTACAGCCGCTAATGTCTACCAAAATCGTGGCAGTGTTGGGAAATGATGGGTGTAATGGCCATATTCTGAACATATAGCACATGCATATTTGGTCCTCAACCCTTTACTACTGGAAGGTTGGGTGGTAGTGGGGGGACTAGCAGTAGTGACGGGTGTTGTGGGGGTTTGATTGGGGGGAATCAAATTTCGTAATTCAGGTAGGGATGGGCAATTGTTGGTTTGGCGGCCCTCTTTCTCACATAGTGCGCAAGGTGGTGGGATGCAGGGAGGAAGTGGAGCGGTGGGCTCCTTCTTATTTCTCCTGCCCCCAGCGGTAGCAGGGAGGTTAGGGAGTATGGGAGTAGTGGGGGTAAGGACGAGAATCGTCATGGGGAGGCCTTCCTGTGGAGGAAGGGATGGGCGAGGGACCATCTCAGTTGGATGTAAATACCACACTGGGATTGCTAACACCATATTAGGTAGTGTGAGCGTTGCGGCTACCTGAAAAGATTCTATACCGGGTGGAGGGTAAAAGAAGGGAATTTGGGTGAGGGGTTGGGAAACTGTCTCCCAAATGGGACTATTCCCTTGAGGGGATGTGGATTCGTGGACTGTTGGGCCCGACGAGTGCGCAGGAGGCTCCGGCGGGAGTTGTTCTGCGGCTGTTGAGACGTCAGGAATGACTGAAGCCTCCTAAGGAGGATTAACATCCTCTGTGTGAGTTCCGTTAGATGAGATGACACATACTTGATTATCAGGACGAAGGAGTGGTGGTGCTCCATGGTATGTCCCTAACAAGGATGGATCTTTAAAAATCCCAGGACCCATCTCGACGAGTGGATATGTGTCTTGGTTGGTGTGAATGAGAGGAAGAATGTTATCGAGGTTGGAAGATGGGTTAGGCTCATAATGTGAGACTTGGTCGATGGTCACAATCTTCCCGTTGTGGGGGAACATGATTGTCTGAAATACGGAAGATGCCACTGCCTTCATAGCATACATGTAGCTACGTCCAAACAAGATATTGTAATCGAGCGGAGCGTCGATAACTTCGATGTCAATGAGAATAGTTTTTCCCCCGAGTTCAACGGGGAAATTTTGGAAGAGCCCTTCAGGAGATGATGGTCATCCGTCATAAGCTCGTAATGTGATGGCGGAGGGTATGAGTTCCGGGGAACCAAGTTTCTGCCATACTATTTTGGACATGATGCATGTAGATGCACCTTCATCGATGATACACTGATGAACAGTGATGTTCCGTATTTTTACTGGTATTTGAATAGCGACCAGGGCGGGAAGACAAGGTTCGTTGTTGTCAATATCAAAGGTGATGAGTCGAGTATCTGCAGGGTCGACTGCCCCCAAGGCGGAAAGTAGTGATTTTCGCTGAGTAGGGCAAGTCTGGAGGACTTCCAAGACTGACATGGTAGTCGGGGATTGTGCTAAGTCATCGACCAAGCTATAGTTATGAGCTGCCCTAGTCTGTGGATTGTGGACATTCCGACGCAAGGGGATGCGAGGGATGCAAAGTGGTGGTTCGGAAAAAGGGTGAGGGATCACCAACGAGGGCCCCGTTGGTGCAGGGTTTGTCTCTGGAGAGACAGGAGTAGACTCAGCTGGTGTATGATACTGACGATTACGTGTTTGCAGAAGGATTTCTTCCTCGTTGGTGAGGAGAATTGTACGTTCTGCTGGATTATTGGGGTTGTGGTATTAACCCACCTGAGGTGGGGGATGTTGTGTGTCCTATTGGGTGTGTATCACACCTTGATGTGGAATAGGATTTTGCAGCACGGCAGGAGGGGGTTGTTGCACATATTGTTGTGTTGCCTGCTGAGGGGTAGTTTGTGCAGGGGAAGGGGGAAGGCTCCCAGAGTCTTTCAATCGTTTGAAATCAGTGATCTGGGGGCAATGGTGAGTGTAATTACCGAACTCACCACAAAGGGAACAAGGGAAGATGGTTTTAACATTATTCCGCCCTTGCCGTTTGTTATTATTGCCCCCTTGGGGGTTTTGGTTCCCTTGGTTATGGTTTCCCCCGGTGGGTTGGTTCTGTGGGGGTTGATTCCCACCTTGACCTGGGTTATTGTTATTCCTGTTCCGTCCTTTCTTCTTGGCATTGTTTGATGGATGGGTTGCATTGGCTATGTTCAACTATTCAAAATTTTGGTATTGTTGAGCAGCAGAAGGTTGAACAAAATTTACCCCCGCATGTGGGTGTGGGGGAGCCATGGGTTGTGGAGGGCCAGGAAACGGGAAGTATGGATTTTGTGGTGGTACCGATCCATAAGGTACATAGGAATGCGTAGTTATTTCACTAGTACTATAAGCTGATGTTGAGGGAGTACCATTGTTTGTGGGAATAGGTGGATGTATGGGAGGTGTCGGTGGTGGTCCACTGATTGGTGGAGGTATAGCAACAGGGTATGGTTGTTGATAAGGGGGTGGGGGGTAATAAGAAGTGCCCCCATATGCCGGCGGGTATTGAGGTGTTCCATACATCGGTGGTGGTTGGGGTTGTGGACTATGGTGTGTGGTGGCACCTATTAGTCCGTCTGCTGAATGAGACATTCCAGGTTTGTCTTGGCCAAATGGCACCGGTTTTGGAAGATTAGGGAGTATCGTGTATAAGTACCATGACTGTGCGTAGATGAGGTCATATTGTTGGGCCTTACTGATGGCTTCCTCTTCTGATTGAGGGAAGGTGGAAGCTACATCCTTTCCAAGGAGAGAGACAAGTGATCTAAGAAACCAGTCGAGACACTGTTGTTTGGTGGTTTCTGCTTTACACAAACTACGTCGCCTACGCCACTCATGA
>ML833596.1:0-14860 GCA_009831015.1 Picea engelmannii
TGTTGTTGATGATGTTGTACCAGCCTAGTGTTGTTGATTTTATTGTTATAGTTTTATACTAACTGATGTTGATGTTTCAGATTCCAGCTCCATGCTGTGAACGATGATGATGATTCTCTTCCCGCTCCATGCTGTGAATGATGATGATATTGATTATGAGAAAAACTTTCGATGATTTACATATGTTCCAGTCAATGTTCCAAGACGTTGATGATGTTTCTTCCCTCTCCCTCTCTCGTGATGATTTTGTAGAATACCCTTCTTTTTAAGGGGGAGTGTTGAAATATTGTAATTGTGAAGAATATTCTAATTATAATTGAGTTATTATCTTATGGATCAATCCCCTTTTGTGGATTGATCATGTCGGGACTCATGTATGACCAAATTCCCTTTTTTGGATTGGTCAAACCTTAATTAAATGATCCTAATTGCAAAGTCGCCTCCCATGGCTAATTAAAGTGGTCTTAGCCACTAGTTGAAGAATCTGTCCCTTCCTAATGAAGAGACACAACCCTAACACTCTTCATCTACTATAAATAAGAGAGGTTAGTGCCCCATTCAATCACTCACTCAAGTCACTCATCTAGTGCGCAATTTTGAAGGAAGATGCAGTTAGAAGAAGGAGAAGAGAGAGGCACATTGCTTAGTTTTGGATATTCTCTAGTGTTTGGTCTTTTATCTTGGCATTGTATTGGCAATCTATATTAAGGAAGTTTTTTTGGGGTTTTCTCCCCCATGAGGGTTTTCTAGTATAAAATGTTGTGTACCTTGTGATTGTGTTTCTTTCAGTGATCATGCTTATGCTATTATTGTCTAGTAAATTGAAAAGAACTTAATAACATCTCTAAATTTAACAAAGTTGTCTCTCGGTACTCCATGTCTACAACTCGAGGGCCTCAAGATATCATATCCTTATTTATCCCTAGGCGTTGGGGATAATAGGTCCCAAAATAAAACTATAAAGTAATATTGAAGACCCCAGAAGAGAACTCGACCCTAGTGAAAAAATAATAAAGGAAAATTAGAATTTCCTGGAAGAGAAGTCGGCCCCAACTAAGTGACTGGATGAGTATAAATAAAGGTGATGCCTTGCTCATTTGAACACACCAAAAATCATCATCTTAGCAAGGAAAAGGAGGTGAAAGTATGAGGCAACCCTAGGAGACGCTGCAACTGGGGTTCTTGGTGGTTTCTCTTGTGCGCTACCTCTAGAAGATTTGTTTTAGGATTGTGAGGTGACTCAGTTGTCTACCCTCGCTAGGGTTTGACAAGAAGAAGAGATAAGTACTTCTTATTAGGGTTTCTTCATTGTTGATTTTTCTCTTGTGAATAGAGCTTGTTCATGTTTGTACTATATTATCATAAATATTCTTTCTAAGAAAATTTGGTTGGGTTTTTCCCCGAGTTTGGGGTTTTCCTAGGATAAATGTTTGTGTCTTCTTGTTCTTGTCTATATGCTTCTAGATCTTGCTTGTATTTTTAGTATATGATTTTTGAATGTTAAAAGAAGATAAAAATACTATGTTAAATCTATTTCTACTGAAAATGTAACAAAATGTAACAAGCTCTGTTGACATAGGGTCAGACCTAGGGTTCAACGCTACAACAACGCACCAAGAAAACCCTAACTACTGTCCCTTTCAGCAACACCTGTGAAGCAGATGAAGTCTCATCCAAGGTAGAGGCAGGGGGTGGTTGCAGGACTCAGTTGTCTGCAAACTTAGCTGGGACACAAATATGTGATTCTAACACTTAACAGAGCACTCAACAGTTAACATTGATCAATATTCAATCTCAGTTACAACGCGGTTAAACCCTAATTATAGAGTATCACAATATTCATTTAGATTTAGCATCTAGAAAATTCAAGCACTAAGAATATGTATATCAGTCAGATCTAACATCCATCCATATTATTAAGAACTAAGCATCAACAAATCATTCATTTATATTAAATCACTAAGAATATAAACACATAAACACATCAATACATTGCACAAATCATAGCAACACAACATGTACGTGGTTCACCCCCACCCTGGGGCTACGTCCACCAACTCTTCTCTTCTTTATTATCTTTGTTCAATGCATAGATCCACAAGACCCACTCTGCATAGGACAAGAGATCTGCGCGCACTTTGCCAGATCCTCCTTCCCCAGTTTAGGTCACAACACAAAGACTTCCACATTCTGTTACAACCACTTGCACTTAGCTCTGCAAGTCTCTCACAATATGCACAAAGCACTTACAACTCTTGATCACACAGATCCAACTCTAGCACTTAACCAACTTGAAACTGCCTCTTCTTACATTGCCTAGCCTTCTATTTATACATTACAAAATAGGTCAAAACATGGGTAAAACCCATGGTCAGACATTCCCATACCCGTTACATAATCCCAAATCCCAAAAAAGGGCCCTAAAAGGGGCCGAGATCCCGTGATCTCCGCCTTCGACAGCATGTCGAAGTCCCAAAAATAGGTAAAACATGATCAAGAATCCTCAAAATTTGGTCAAGGGCCAACAGGCCCCCAACACTCACCTGTGACTCATCCTGAATCACTTTGATATGACTAGTTCTACTTCAAAAGCCTTGAGCTTGGATCGAGCTGCTTTGACTTGTTGTTGTGCCATGACCTCTTGTTTAGTGAAATCTTGTATGACTGCATCGTTGATAGGTCCCTCTAGGCGCTATTCAGCTGAAGTGATGACTTGCTCCAGTTCTGCTCCTCGACCTTCGATCTCTGTGAACAGTTGGTAAGACTTATCCTGTATAGGTTGGAGCCTCTGAGCCACTTCCATGACTTTTCTATGGATAGTGTGGACCTGCTGCTGGGCAGTGCGCTGCTCCTGGGATCACTTCATTCTTTCCACAGCTAACAGGGGCTTCAACTGTGCCTGTATCATTTCTTCTTGATACTTCGCCTCTTGGAGCTGCGACTTTAGTGCCTTCAGTTCCGGATTCTCAGTGAGTTGATCATAGGTCATGGCATTGTGATCAGTGAGTTGCTTACATTCCATGGAAAGGGCCTTTATTCTCTAAACTATGCTTCGAGCAATTGCTTCTCTTTGGTCCCTCACATCCTGCGGGGTGTTGGGCACTATGAGGAGCTCTAAGTCTGTGATTCTTTGTTGTAGCTATTGGATAGTTTTTGTGAGATTCTCTACTTGATGCGTAACTCGGTATTCTTTCTATGTCTCTAAGCATTTCACAGAGCGGAGTGCTCTGTTGACTGCTTCTTTCACTTCGAGTTGCTCTGTGAGAAACTTTTCTTTTTCTTGTTGCATCTTTACTTTATCTTCTTCAAACTTTGCCTGGAGAGAAACCTTCTCCTGCTCTGCAACTCTGCGTTGTTCTACAAGTACGCATTGCACTTGCTTTAAGGCCTGGGTGGCTTGTTCTGTTTCTTCTTGAGCGTGACAAGGGAAAGCTTCAACTGCATTAGCTAGTCGGTGGAGTTGGGTTGGCTCATCTCCCAAATCTGGTTCTCCTGATGGTAGGGGCGCAGTGGAGACTGCACGGATGGAATGAAGGGCTTGATGTACCCCTTAGAGTTCGACCTCAATTTTTTCATACATTTCCTCCTGCTTATCTTATTTCTTCTCCATGATTTCCAGTGAAGCGTCATTGAGAGCTGCGATGATGAAGTCAAAATCATCGGCAGTAAGCACAATCTTCATCTTGTTCACACTGGCTTTCGATTTCTTCAGGGAAGAAACCTTCCTCTTATTTAGGGGATCAACCTCGTATTTGGGAGATGTTACTTAGCCTGGCTTCTATTCAGCTCCTTTCTCATTTAGTTCTTCTACTTCATCATCACCCCCTTGGTCAGGTGATACTGAAGCAGTCTTTCTCGAGGCACTGCTTAAATCTTGGACCTCTTCGGTCTTCTTTGTTCTGCTGGGCCCAGGTGTATCATTTTATTTATGCATGGTCTCTGGGCTGTTAGGGTCGGACATCTCTGTAGGTTCTGCAGAAATAAGGAGGTATGCAGACCAGTCCTTAGTGATCTCCTTAAGGTATTCTTCTGTGAGCTTGTAGTATGACTGAAGCTTCTCCTTATGTTCATCGACTCACGCTGTTATGTAGATGAAGTGTCGATCTGTGCAGAACTTTATCATGGGTCAGAAACTCTGTAGGGTGTTCGGGGTCATGCGAGGTTCATCTTCAATGGCTCTCTTCAGCTGAAGGTAATAGGTGTAAAAAATAGCGTTCGACTGCCACTATTTTTTCATATCACTTGAGTACCAAAGGGTAGTGAACTTCGCAGCAAGCGACTTGAATGGTTCAATATCCAGGAAGGTCGCACCTTCTGGCATCTCCCAGGAAACAAAGGTGATGAGGATGAGGAGCCAGCTAAAGTGAAACTCGTATCCCTAATCCTGTGCTTCACGATAGTCTAGCTCCAACTGATTAACTAGGTACTTTTCCCAGTTCATCTGCAGGCCTTCCACGCACTTCCCTGCGAGGTCAACAATAAATCCTATGACTTGCGTAGGTCTGTTCTTCCTTACTAACTTTCCATCTATTAGTTAGAAGGCTAGGCGCACTGTGCCATTCTGGATGGAGGCTACCTTGCAGCCTCACGTTCCCTTTTCAACATCGTCGTATGTATCCTTGATCTTCTATTCTAGTGTGCGATCTGTGGCTTTTCTTGGATAGAACTCCTACAGGTTGGGTCCTTGCATACTTAATCCCATGATCCTGTGGATCAATGTCGGATTGACTGTAATACGATGGTCTAGCCATAAGTAACCGCAATGGTAACATGAAAGTAATAGCTTGACACAGGCATTCACTTCCTGGTGCCTTCTGAAGTGTGGGATCTTCATTACATTTAACAGAGTGGACTCGTGAGGTTCATCATCCACGACCAGGGGATTATCTTTGAGTTCTTCCCCTTCCTCTTGGTCAAGTATTTATATGGGGCAAGCATACTGTAGTTCTTGCGATCTCCGAGGTTGAAGTCACTGAACTTCAACGCCGCGATCTTGTCCTGCTACGCGCGAACTATGCGTATCCCCTTTGGAAGGTACGCAGTAATCATGGAGTACTCAAAATATCTTGGCACACTATATCGACTCACCATGCCGGACATAGGCGGGATGTAATCGGGAAATATGGACGGGATCATCTTCGCATTTGCTCGATCATCTCTGTGTTTGGTTCTCTTTTCTGCTGATGGTCGGGATGATCCGGCTCCATGAGAAGTTGACGGAGAGGCTTTCACTCCTTTCATCGATGATGCTTGAATAATTGCAGACATTTCTCTTTCAGACATTACTCTTTCAGTCATTAGGTCAATCAGAATTTCTTCGACAATTTTCTCTACACCGCTAAGCTCGTCCGACATGCACACTCGTGGTTGAATATCTCGGGTTTGAAGAGAAACTTCTCAATGCAACAGGATGAATGGTAATAGCACAATGATCACTATGTGAAATCAACTTATTCTGCAGATTTAGATTCACGGTTAGAAAAAGTGTTCTCGTTGCGTGGCACGACGGGATAAATAGATAACTTTTCAACGAATCTCTTGCAACAGGTGAGAAGCCTTCATTAAATCAGTTATGTTTGTTATGGCATGGTCCCAACGGTCTGGTGGAAAACTTTATGATCATAAATGCCTTTCTACCCATTTGGGCCGTCGATCTAACGGTTATACTGTCCCTAACAACTATATTGCTTCGCCATGGCGAAGTGCCATGTGACGTTGTTATGATATCCCAACGAAGTTCCAATTTTGCAAATTTTCCTTCTGCGAAGTTCCCTCTAGAACCTTCTGTAACTTTTTGATCTTAGATTTCTTCTTACTTAGCTTTCTAGCCTTCTTTCTGGTGAGCTTTGTCTCGGTATTCCTTTTTCCATTCTGATTCTTATCTTCTTTCAGCAGAGTAACTTCGTGCTGGTAAGATTCTTTCCTAGAAATCAGGGGTAATACTTCATCTGTATCTGGAATAGGTACTTCAGTCTTCTGTGAATATTCTAGTGTTCTTCCTACTTCGACATCCAAGTCTCTTTTCATAAATAGCTTTGCTTGGTTCTGTTGTTCTTCAATCAAGTGTATGATCCTCCTAGTCATGAAATATTTTAACTCTTGCTTCTTCTGCTCTACTATTTCTTCTTCTTTTCTTCTGGCTTGATCTCCTTCAATCCAAGGTTTTCCTAGTAACATAGCAAATGGAGCGTTGTTCTCAATAAATTTAACAACTTCAAATTCTTCCTTTGTCGAAGTTCCATTGGCATTCATAGATATCTAGGTAAGTCTTCCACATAGGGTTATCATATTTCCTATGAATAATCCTATTCCTCCCAATGAATGAATCATCGTAGGCTTTCCTAGAATTTCCCAAGTTCTTTCTGTCATAATATTCACCCGTGTTTCCTCATCCAGAACACAGTCAATGTCGAAGTCTCCTATTCTTGCTTCAATGTGTTGGCATAGGGGCAGACCTAGGGTTCAACGCTCAAGAGTGCACCAACAAAACCCTAACTACCGGCCTTTTCGGCAACACCTGCGAAGCAGATGAAGTCTCACCCGAGGTAGAGGCAGGGGTGGTTGCAGGACTCAGATGTCTGCAACCTTAGATGGGACACTGATATGTGATTATATCTTTTACATGGCACTTAGCATAGATCCTTCATCAATATTTAACGCATCTGTTACTTCGTAGATAACACAGAGCATTGTAGTGAATACTTATACTAAATATGATTAAGTACTTAGCCACAGAGATATAGGTTAGATTTAACAGATCAATCACGAAGCATCTTATATATTAGATCTAACTTTCATTCATATATCATCAGCACAGAGCATAACTAGATCTACTTAATCACTTCAAGCACTTAGCTAAGAAAGAGATAAACACATTAGATGGAAGCACAAAGCATTATACACACAGTTACCGTGGTTCACCCCCACCCTGGGGCTACATACACAAAGTCTTCTTTATATTATCTCAGTCAAGAAGTTATAGCACAGAGCTTCAATGACCCTTACTTCACATAGGACTGAAGATCTGCGCAGCTCGCTAGATCCTTCCTCCTTTATCTTCAGCACAAGACTACAACAACTTGCACCTAGATTTCCGATCTCATGCACAGAGTACTCTAAGATACATCCGATCGCACAGATCCAGTTACTAGCACTAAGCTTTCAGTTATACATCACATAGATGTCTACATTACTATCATTCTCCTCTATTTACATTACCTATTTATAGATTACAAAATGGGCCTAAGTGTGGGTAAACCCACAGGCCGACATCCCTTTCCCGTTACATCAACCCAAAACCCTAAAATGGACCCAAAAATAGGTATTTCTTCCTTACTTTCCGCTTTGTGTTGTGCTCCTTCCTTGGCAAGATGTCGTAGTCCCAAAAGTGGTCAAATATGACCAAGCATTCTTCAAAACTTGGTCAAGGGCCAACAAGCCCCCAACACTCACCTGTGACTCATCCCAAGTCACTCAGGTCTAAAAAATTCCACTTCGAACGCCTCAATCTTGGCACGAGATGCTTCGACCTACTGTAGTGTGACAACCTCTTGTTCAGTAAATTCCTAGATTACTGTGTCATTGAGTGGTCCTTCTAGGCGCTATTCTGCAGTGATGACACCCTGTTCGAGTTCAGCTCCCTGGCTTTCAAGTTCTACGAATAGTTGGCATGCCTTCTCTTGGAGTGGTTGCATTCGTTGAGAGACTTCCATTACTTTACTTTGCAGCGTGTGTACTTGTTTTTGGGTTGTGCGTTGTTCTGCGAACCTCTTCATTCTTTCGAATGGGGTCACAAACTTTAGCTGCACTTGTAGCACATCTGCATGCTACTTTGCTTCGTGGAGATGTGCCTTCAATGTCTGCAATTCTGGATTCTCTGCGAGGGTTTTGTAAGTTTGGGCACTTCTAGTGCTTAACTACCTACATTCCGAAGCCAAGGTTTTTAATCGGTTGACTGCGCTTTGAGAAATGGCCTCTCTTAAATCTCTTATCTCTTGGGGTGTCTCAGGAACGGTGCAGAGCTCCAGATCTGTTATGAATTTTTGAAGTTGTTGGATTACTTCTTCCAGTTGGGTCACCTACTGTGGGAGACGATCTTCCATATTCACTTCTATGATCGTCACAGAGCGCAGTGATTTGTGAACTCTTTCTTGTACTTCAAGTTGCTCTGCTAGCAATTGGTCCTTGCTCTGCTATAACTGTGCTTTTTCCTCCTCCCACTTTGGTTGTAAGGAAATATGCTCATGTTCTGCCTTCCTCCATTGTTCTCCATGTGTGCACTGTTCTTGTGCCAAACCTTGGGTGGCTTGTGTTATGTCTGGCGTAATCGAGTGGGATCATCGTTTGTTCCTAGTATTTCCATTGTTAAGGGCATCGTAGAAACTGCTTGGCTGGACTAGAGTGCCTACTGCACTTCTTTGAGTTCACCTGTGATCTGGCGAAATAGATCCTCTTGCTTTGCTTCTTGCTTTTCTGCAAGCTCTAGTGAAACATCATTCAGTGTGGCAATTAAGAAGTCAAAATCATCCGGGGTAAGGGTAGTTTTAGGCGTGGTCCGGGTGGCCTTATCTTTCTTTCGGGATGAGGGATTGGGTGGGGTAATATTCCTTTTCTTGGAGGGATCTTCCTCGTCTCTAGGTGGAGTAACCTCACCTTTGTTATGCTCAACTTTTGTGCCCCCTAGTTCTTCTTCATTACCTCCCTTCATAGGTGAGAGTGAAGTAGTCTTCGTGGATGTGCTGTGGATATCTTGAACTTCCACATCCTTCTTAGTCTTGCGCGATCCTGGTGTATCCAGCATAGCTTTAGGGCTATCTACGTCGGACATCTCTGCGGGGTCTGGTACAACAAGGAATTCTTCTGACCATTCCTTGGTAATCTCCTCCAAGTCATCTTCTGTCAGCTTGTAATATGACTGGAGTTGTTGTTTGTGCTCATCTACGCACGCTGTGATGTAGGTGAAGGGACGATCTGCGTTGAATTTCATCAAAGGTATAAACTTATGAAGCGTGTTGGGTGTGATGTGCAGTGTAGACCAAATGGCATTCTTCAAATGAGTGTAGTAAGCATGGAAGACGACATTGGACTACCACTGTTTGTTCATGTCGCTGGATTACCAGAACATACAGAACTTTGTGGCCAATGGTTTGAAGGGTTCGATCTCTGAAAAAGTGGCTCCCTCGGGCAGTTCCCAAGTGATGAAAGAAATGAGTATGAGCAACCAGCTAAAGTGGAACTCATACCCTTGGTCCTGTGCTTGTCTACAGTCAATCTCTAGCTTATTTATAAGGTATTTTGCCCAGTTCATTTGTAATCCCTCCACGCACTTCCCTGCGAGGTCAAGTACAAATCTGGTCACCTATGTAGGTCTATTTTTTGGACTAACTTCCCTGCGATCAGCTAGCAACCAAAGTGCACTACTGCATTCTCAATGGATGCTACCTTGTAACCTCGCATGCCTTTATCCAGATCACCATATGTGTATTTTATTCGTTGAATGAGAGCGCGATCTACAGTCTTTCGAGGGTAAAATTCCTGCGGGTCAGGGCCCTGCATGCTTAGCCCAGTGATCCAATTGATCAGAATCAGATCCACAGTGATGTGGCGATCCAACCATAGGTATCCTCCATGGTAGTAGGAAAACAACAGTCTAACACATGAATTTACTTCCTGATGCCTCCCGAAATGTGGAATCTTCATTACGTTGAGGAGGGTTGACTGCTCAAGGTTATGGGTCCATTGCTGCGATACAATCTTGGGGTTCTTTCCTTTTGTAATAGTCAATTACTTTTGCGGGGCTAGCATACTGTAAACCTTGCGATATCCAAGGTTAAAATCACTAAAGTTCAGCGTGGTGAGCTTCTCCTGGTCAGCATGAACTGCGCGCACCCCTTTCGGGAAGTACGCAGTGACTGTATCATAGTCGAAGTCTCTGGGTACAGTGTCTCGATTCAGTGTTCTGCTTAGTGGTGGGATATATTTAGGCAATATGCTTGGGATCATATTCACAGTGGCAAAGTCATTTCCGAGCTTAGATCGTCTTTCCGAAGGCGGTCGGGATGGTCCTGCTCAAGCAGTGGAGGGGGAAGCTGGTAGTGGGCCCGAGGACGATGCTTGTACACCTGTAGACATTTCATGTTCTGACATGACTCTCTCAGTCATTAAATCAATTAGAACTTCTTCAACAATTTTCTTAGCAGCGCTAAGCTCGTCTGACGTACAAACTTGGGTCAGCTGGCTCGGGTGCAAAAGGAATTTAGAGACTACAGTGAATAATAAGGAAATGATATCAGGGTAAGTAAATCTCAGGGTTCACGCTCAAATTCTCGGTTAGCAAAAATTATTCTCGGTGCGTGGCGTGATGGGTTAAGTAGGAAATCTCAACAACAGTTTGCTTGCAATGGACATGGGGCCTTCATTAACTCTTTTCTATCCATTCCGGTGCTATCCAACAGTCTAGTGGTAACCCATAAATGCTTTTTGATCCATTCGAAGCGGCGGTTGAACGGGTATATCGGTTCCAATGGCTATATTTCTTCGTCATGGTGAAGTACTCTATGTCGTTGTTCTGATATCTCGGTGAAGCTCCAATTCTGCAATTCTTCTTGCTGCGAAGTGTCCTCTAGAACCTCTTGTAATCTTACAATATTATCCCTTTTCTTTCTTAACTTCCTAGCCTTCTTCTCAGTGAGCTTCGTCTCAGTAATACTTTTACCATTCAGATGTTTATCTTTTGTAGTCTTAGTTACTTCGCGCTGTTGAAAGTCTTTCCTAGGGTTCCTTGATAATACTTCTTCTGTATCAAAAATAGGTAACTCGATCTTCTGTGGATCCTCAAGTGTTATTTTAGCTTCAACATCAGATTTGCTAATATTAAATATTCGTGATCTTCTCTTCTGTTCTTCAATCAAGTGCGCAATCCTTCTGGTCATAAAGTCTTTTAACTCTTGCTTCTTCTGTTCCAAAATTTTTTCTTCCTCTTTTCGTCTGGCTTGTTCTCTATCAATCCAAGGTTTTCCTATGAGCATGGTAAACGAGGCACTGCCTTCAAAAAATTTAATGATCTCAAAGTCTTCCTCTGTCGAAGTTCCATTGATAGTCATAGGTATCCGGGTGAGCCTTCCACATAGGTTTACTAGCTTTCCTTTGAAGAAACTTATTCCTCCTAGGGAAGGGATCATGGCAGGCTTTCCTATAGCTTCCCAAGTTCTTTATGGCATAATGTTCACTTGTGTTTCTTCATCAAGAGTACCGTCAATGTCAAAGTCCCCTATTCTTGCTTTGATTTTCTCCTTTTCTTTGAAGATCTCTAATAGCCTAACATGTCGGTGGTCATTCAAGGTATCTTTCATCTTTAGCAATATATTTTCTAATTTTTCTAGGTTTCTGCTATAATCTTGGTCTCTTGATCTCCTTCAGGGTTTTATTGCTCCATATTCAGCTTCTCAAGCCTAGCAATCATTCTAGGGCAATCTAATACTTCATGGTCCATAGCCTTACAACATAGGCAACTAGGTCTTCTCCCAGGGCATTCCTTAGCAAGATGTCCCGGTCTTCTGCAACTATAACAGAGGGTTAATCCTCTCTTTCGTTTAGATGTTCCCCAACTCCTTCTGTACTACACACCAAGATCATGGTGGCTAGCCTGCAAAAAACTAGGATCCTGCATCCACTTGTTAGTCCAAACATTTTTTCGATGCATAGGTATAACATATCTATCACTGTACTTATCAGTTCTATTCATATCAAACTTTCTTTCATCTATTAATGCCCTAGTTTTGAAACTAGGACATAATATATCAAACATACCTAGATCCATGCTTTAGAAACAAAAAAATTCACTTATCTTACTTCTACAAAGCACAAAGCTTCTAGATCTAAGACTTTTAACTATTCTTACCTTTATCAAAGCACAGAGCTTACAAATCTTACCTTTTTCTTGTATATCAGACCTCATTCTTCGCAGATCTTGACTTATTTTCTTCAGATCTGACCTCTTTTCTTCATATATGACCTCTCTTTCTTGGCACAAAGCTTCACAGGTCAAACAGAACACCGTGCACTAGGGCAACAGATCTACGCACTGAGCTTATTTTGCACAAAGATTCTTCTTCTTCAGTTCCCAACAATCACAGTTTATGTCTCGGCAACAGAACCATTTGTTGGCACAGCGGAAGACCCAAGGTTCAACACTCAAGAGCGCACCAACAAAACCCTAACTACCAACCCTTTCGACAACACCTGCGAAGCATATGAAGTCTCATCCGAGGTAGAGGCAGGGGTGGTTGCAGGACTCAGATGTCTGCAACCTTAGCTGGGACACTGATCTGTGATTATATCTTTTACAGGGCACTTAGCATAGATCCTTCATCAATATTTAACCCGTCCAGTACTTCGCAGATAACATAGAGCATCACAGTGAATACTTATACTAAAGAAGATTCAATACTTAGCTACAGAGACATAGGTTATATTTAACAGATCAAGCACTAAGAATATTATATATTAGATCTAACATTCATTCATATATCATCAGCACAAAGCATAACTAGATCTACTTAATCACATCAATCACTTAGCCAAGAAAGAGATAAACACATTAGATCGAAGCACAAAGAACTATACACACAGTTACCATGGTTCACCCCCACCCTGGGATTACGTCCACAAAGTCTTCTTTATATTATCTCGGTCAAGCAATTACAACACAGAGCTTCAATGACCCTTACTTCACACAGGACAGAAGATCTGCGCAGCTCGCTAGATCCTTCCTCCTTTCTCTTCAACACAAGACTACAACAACTTGCACCGAGCTTTCCGATCTCATGCACAAAGCACTCTAAGATACATCTGATCACATAGATCCAGTTACTAGCACTAATCTTTCAGTTATACATCACATAGATGTCTACATTACTATCATTCTCCTCTATTTACATTGCCTATTTATAGATTACAAAATGGGCCTAAGCGTGGGTAAACTCACGGGCCGATATCCCTTTCCCGTTACATCAACCCAAAACCCTAAAATGGACCCAAAAATAGGTCTTTCTTCCTTACTTTCCACTTCGCGTTGCGCTCCTTCCTTGGCAAGCTGTCGCAGTCCCAAAAGTGGTCAAATATGACCAAGTATGCTTCAAAACTTGGTCAAGGGCCAACACAATGCATTATTTTTCTTTGAAGATCTCCGATAAGATGATATGTCAGTGGTCATTCAGGATTTCTTTCATCTGTAGCAATATTTTTTCCAATTCTTTCTGGGGTTCTGTCATAATCTTAGTTGCTTGACCTTTCTCATGATCTTGTTGTCTCATATTCATTCTTTCAACCTTAACAATCATTCTAGGGAAATCCAAAACTTCATGGTCCATAGCTTTGCAACAGAGGCAACTAGGCTTTCTTCCAAGGCATTCCTTAGCAAGATGTCATGGTCTTCTGCAACTGTAACAAATGTTTAATCCTCTCTTTCTCTTAAATGATCCCCAACCTTTCCTATATTGCACACTAGGATCATGGTAGCTAACCTGCAAACAATTCTTTCTAGGATCCTGCATCCATTTGTTAGTCCAAACATTCTCTCTATGCATAGGTATAACATATCTTTCATTATTCTTATCATATCTACTCATATCAAATATTCTTTCATCTATCAGTGCCCTAGTTTTCAAGCTAGGACAAATCTTATCAAACATACCTAGATCCATACTTTAAAAACAAAAATTTTCCACTAATCTTATCTTTAGCAGAGTACAAATCTTCCAGATCTAAATTTTTTTCACTGTTCTTACCTTTATCAGAGCACATAGCTTGCAGATATTACCTCTTTTCTTCATATCGAGATTCTTTTCTTAGCACAGAGCTTCACATATCGAGTAGAATACTACGCACTAGAGAGACATATCTACGCACAAAGCTTTCACAATTTCAGGTCATATCTTTGCACAAAGCTTCTTTTTCCTCAGTTCCCAACAATCACAGTTTTAGGTCCTGGCAACATAACCATTTTTTGGCACAGGGGAAAACCTAGGTTTCAACACTACAACAACGCACTAACAAAACCCTAACTACCAACCCTTTCGGCAACACCTGCGAAGCAGATGAAGCCTCACTCGAGGTAGAGGCAGGGGTGGTTGCAGGACTCAGATGTCTGCAACCTTAGCTAGGACACAAATCTGTGATTCTAACACTTAACATAGCACTCAATAGTTAACATTCATCAATATTCAGTCTCAGTTACAACACAATTAAACCCTAATTACAGAGTATCACAGTATTCATTTAGATCTAGCATCTAGCAGATTCAAGCAATACGCATATGTATATCAGTCAGATCTAACATCCATCCATATTATTAAGCACTAAGAATCAACAGATCATTCATATATATAAAATCACTAAGAAAATAAACACATAAACACATCAATACATTGCACAAAACATAGAAACACATGTACGTGGTTCACCCCCACCCTGGTGCTACGTCCACCAACTCTTCTCTTCTTTATTATCTTCGTTCAATGCACAGAGCCACAAAACCCACTCCACATAGGATATGATATCTGTGCGCACCTCTCAAGATCCTCCTTCCTTGGTTTATGTCACAACACAAAGCCTTCCATAGTCTGTTACAACCACTTGCACTTAGCTCTACAAGTCTCGCATAGTATGCACAAAACACTTACAACTCTTGATCACACGGATCCAACTCTAGCACTTAGCCAATTTGCAATTGCCTCTTCTTACATTTCCTAGCCTTCTATTTATACATTACAAAATAGGCCTAAACATGGGTAAAACCCATGGGATGACATCCCCATACCCGTTACATAATCCCGAATCCCAAAAAGGGCCCTAAAAGGGG
>ML833596.1:14960-31936 GCA_009831015.1 Picea engelmannii
CCATATTTAAGGCCGGATTTTTGGATTGTAAGAATGATTTCAAAGATTATGATTTACATGCTACAATCCGTGTGTTTGTGACTTTGCATAAAGTTGGAAGGAAAGTTCAAATTATTAGTAAATTACTTACTTGGATGCATTGGAGATTCAATTTTACTTTATCCTCTTTCTTCTACTGATTAGAAGTAGGAGTAGGAAGGAGAATAATCTTGCCATACAAGTAGTTAGATTTTTTCAGTTTGTTGGTTTGCAACAGTATAAGAATCCATGCTCAATGGAACAACATGCTTATGTCCAGTCAAATATTTTAGGTGATAGGTAAGGCCATTGGTCTACCAGTTCTCAGTATCTTGCAGGGAGCGTGCCACCCCCCATGGAGCCAAATGTTAGCACAAGAATTTGTAGTAGCAATTTTTGTCATTTCACAACGCTAGTGAATTAGGAGTTTTCATAGTGCTCTTGCTCTTGTGATTTGTAGTGTTCCCGAAATTGGTGATTTGGTAGCGCTTTTGTATTTCTTAGCGCCAAGAGTTCTTTGGTAATTCATAACGCCAAGTGGCCAAGATTGGTGCTAGCTTATGCTATTGGCATAGTTAGCATATGATCATTTCAGAAATTGCACAGTAATTACACACGAGTGACACTATGAAAACTGCAGAGCTATTTCAGGAGTGGCACTATAGAATCCGCATCACTGTTTTACAGTGGCGCTACAAAATTTCCTGTAGCGGTTATTGTTAAAACTTTGATCATAAAACCAAAACGATGAAGTGGGTTTCTTTGAATTTCTATTTGGAGGAAGATGATATCCCTGTTTACTTGCTGACCAAATTTCAGCCTGACCCAGTTTTTAATTTGAGAGAAAAAATTAAAACACCAGTGTGATACATAATGTGCTTCCAATTCTCTGTTTTGCATAGCTGATTGGATATTTGCCTTGTTGGGAGGTTGCCAGCTGTCAACGAGGGTTAAAATGACTTCTCATGGATTATTTAGATTTCAAGGGACACCTGCACCTAAGTCTTATCTCCATTAATACCTCATGCAATGAGTTGGAAATAATTCATTAAAGACTTCCAACAATTTCCTGAAAATTAGTAGTTTGTTAGATTTTTGTCTCCTTGATTGTTGCCACCTATCTCCAAGGATTATAATCCAATGAAAGAGATGGGATTCGACCTTCTAAGGATATTTGGATGCTATTTTCTATTTAATGGAGGAGAGAGATCTTGGAGAAGGGATGGATTCATGATCCAAGAGAGGAGAGACCTCATGCAGTGAGTTGGAAACAATTCATTAAAGACTTCCAACAATTTCCTGAAAATTACCAGTTTGTTAGATTTTTGTCTCTTTGATTGTTGCCACCTATCTCCAAGGATTATAATCAAATGAAAGAGATGGGATTCGACCTCCTAAGGATATTTAGATGCTATTTTCTATTTAATGGAGGAGAGAGATCTTGGAGAAGGGATGGATTCATGATCCAAGAGAGGAGAGAGCTAGAGGAGCAATTTAGTTAATCATTTGTAAGCCCGAGCGCATGTATTGTAGGAATTTATGGCATTAGAGATTCATGAAAGTTGTGATACCAGACTGTTTTTATCTTGTTTCCATTATTTCTTATCATCTTTCTTGAGTAATATTTATAGATTTTGAACATCAAAAGTTGCCTTTGGTTAATGAATTCATGAGTTGCAAAGGATTTGTGGTAATTGCTTGTTAATCATAGATTATTGTTCAATCACTCTTTAATCTATATTACAGAAAGGATATTTTTTATGTGGATATTCTTCTCTTTGTTTACCTTCTATTCTTCTATCCATCTTTTCATAAGCTTTTCATCTGGTAGGCATTCTGATTTCCTGTGATCTGCAGACTGTTATGACTCCATGCCCAATGGAATGTATCTGCAGCAATTTGATGTCCTCCCTTTTACTCTTTTCATGTTGATCCACCTATTAAAACTATTTTAATCCATTTACATTTCTATGTTACCAATATTACTCTCATTTTCATTATGGGAGTGACTCTTGGAGTGATAACATTATCAACAAGATTTGTAATAGCCTTATGAATGTAGCAAACAATTGCAACAAAAACAAATTCTAGCCACTAGAATAAACAAGTAAAATACCCTGTTATTGCACAAGTTGTAGGTTGGTAAAATACCAAGCCAACCATTCATTGGTGATAAATAAGAGGTCATCTACCCACTGTCACCTTAGGTAGGTTTCCCTGTCACTTTAGAGGTGAGGTAGTCACCTGAAGGGGGGAATCCCAATGACCCTAGGGGGAATGAGATGAAGATGGACGAAAGATGGGGGTGAAGTCCATAGAGGTGAAATATAAATGATGTGAAAGGGTTGAAATGAAGTCTTGGAAGGTCCAAGGGTTGAAAAGTAATTTGATTGACCTTCCAAGTGTGAATACCTTCCCAAGACACAAGGAAAACCAAGCATATAGTATAATATGTTAGTTGGACAAGAAAGTTAAGCTTTTTGTCCCTAATTTGAAGCAACAATAAATGATATATATAATATCAATAAAGGTAAAATGGGTTTCATAATAAGTGCTAAGTATGTGATAAATAAATAATAGATAAAGCTAATGGAATCTATCTCAGCTCACAAATGATTAAGGTACAACGTTAGCAAAAATATCAAGGCTAAAAAAAAAGCTTACTGCAGAGATATTATCATCCTTATGGATGTATAAAACTTGTAACAACATAAGTAAAATCAGCCACTGAAATCAGTAAAGAAACCACTCAATACATGCCTTAAACCAAGTAGAATATGTTAGCAAACGTTTAGCAAATTTTGATGGTTAAAGCACAAGTTATAAGTTGTTTTATGTTAGGGTTTCTGCAGTCAAATTATCATCCTTATGGCTGTATAAAACCAATCCCTATACCATAAAAAAATATCCAACACAAATCACTTGTAAATAGCTCAAATGATGCACATAGGTTAGTAGAGGGTTAGGCCAAAAGTTTAGGCCTAATCTAGGGTTAGTTTAGGAGCTAGTTAGGGTTTGTCACCTAGGGTTATTTCATCCCTAATGAATATAGGTTATTATTAGTAAAAAATAATAAAGTAGTAGGATAAGGGCGATTCCCTAAGGGAGTAAAAATCCCCAAGGAATCAAGATCACTATCCCAAAGAGACAACCTTAAAACCTGAAAGTTTCACATTTACCAAGACAAAAATTTATTTCTCCAATGCAATAAGTAAATCACTAGTGCCTTTAAAATGGGTTAATGGAGTCAAGCAAAGAGAGAGCTAGAATTAATACCGCCTTGGGGGTATAAACCCTCTTACTCCCCAAGGCAAGTATCTCTAGCTAAGGTTTGAGCTAAGAGGGTGTATGCCCTTATACTTCTCTTAGAAAACCCTTGTTAAACCAATAGCATGTAAGCATAAAATGGTGGATACTATGGTGGGGGTGTATGCCCTTATACTTCCACCATTCTCTAGAAAAATAACCTTGACTTGAACAATAATGATAGCACAATGTAAAAAAACTTACGAATTCAAGGAAAAAACTAAGACAAACCACCATAAAAGATAGAAAACACCTTCCAAGGCTAGCGCATCACTTCAATCAACCAAATATCCAAGACTTAGCCATAAAAAAAAGCACAAGAGGAAAAATATTCCAAGTGTAGCAAAAATTTCAGTCCAAGAGTCTCTCATAAGAGGGAGAGTTATGTTTAAAATGAGATCTTATGATCTCTATTTATACAAAATGTAGCTAACATAGTTTGTCCACATACTTTAGGGTAAAACACAGTATTAGGGGTTAACAACCCTAATATTTACCCTTTTTACAAAATAATACTAAACAAATCCTTTAAAAATTCACTTTTGCACAAATAAAACCCTAATTTAGAAGGATGTCACCCCTTTAGAGGACATTTTGCCACTTTAAGGGAGTCGTTGGTGTTGAAGAAGCATGGGTAGGCCTCTAAAGGCCACATGTCAAGCATCTAAGCACTCTCATCATGGTGAAGACCATCTTCTCATCAAAACGTCCATGTGTCAAAAGAGTGGTACCTCACCACCATGCCCTAGCCCCCAAAAGCATGACGTGAAGCTAAACAATAGGACGTTTTTCTCCTCATGGGAAAATCATTTGTCTCTATGTCATCCAAGTCGTCATCAAGGGCTCCCAAGCTAGGCTTGTTCTCCCAAAAATGTCCACTAACTAGGTCCTATGAAGACAAATGAGCACACCCTCCAAGGATCTCAAGTCATAACATCATGATAAGTGAATCCAATAAATAAATAATCCATACAAGAATGTGAATCAAATATCACTATATCAAACAATTAACAACTCAAATAAATTATGTGACTTATCAAGATCGAATATGGGAGGGTTGACGAGGTGTCCTACTGGGTAGATATTTCACTAGGTCAAGGAGAGTTTCCAAGACATCGATCTCTAAGCCATGTAAATTGGATGAAGTGGTTAGGGTCAAGACTCAATGGGCATAGGGATCAAGACATACAAGTGGTCGTAGTGTCTCATTCATGGGTGCCTTTGTAGAGGGTGTGTGGTACCTTCGTCTGTAATGCACTTTTTCCAAGCCCATCAATTGCCTTTTATCTTTATTTCTTTGTATTTTCTTTCATAATATAATAAGGAGAGATTCAAGGTCACTTCCCTGGCATGGTGACCAGATGGTGGAAATGTCACCCACAAAAACCTAGTGGAAATGAGAAGGTTTGCTCGTGATGAGACCCCCTTTATCTCAACCATGCAACTGAGAGCCATTTCCCTAGCATGGTGACCAGATGATGGCAATGTCATACCACTAGATATTCATGGGTGATAGGTCGGCTTGTGATGAGACCTCCTATCCTTAAAATAAAATTTTAATTATTCTTTATCATATTGTGGGTCCCCTTTACTCAAATATAAGCGTTTTATTTCTTTCTTGGGTGATCCCTGGGTGAAGCATATGGATGGTTTATATAAGGATTTTATCTTTTACCCAACATCAACCCCTCTGGGCCTTTAGCCCCTTCTTCCCATAGAATGAGGGACAACCAATTATTGGGTCAATACACCCTAAAATCCCAAGAGATAAGAAAATGGAGGGGAATAATGATGGAAAGTGGTAAGTATGGTTGGGAACGATATGATGGATCATCAAGGGAGTTCCTAGTAGAAAACCCATTCCCAAGAAAGACCACTTACTAGGGAACAATGTCAACCACCAAGGTGAAGCGGGGAAAAATGAATAATGTCGAAGCATATATCATGAAATCTAGAGAAATCTAAGATACAACATAATCAAATGGCTTGAATATTGAAATGATTCTCACCATAATACTGACTTGTACCTCATGGAGCAAGGCCCATTGCCTTTCGGAAGCTAGTTGGTGTGGTGGATGCCATCTGCAAAACTATGACCATCTGTGGTGGTGAGTGGATTTTCCATATGTGAAAAGGGTAATGGTGGTCATGTAATCTCTCATCACTCCATATCTGCAACTTGAGGGCCTAGAGACATGATCTCCTTAGTTATCTACAACATGGGGGTAACATACCCAAAAGATACCGAATAATTAGTAGATTAATTGTGGCATCTTGCAAGTCAATTTTTTTGGTAGAAAATTGAGTAAACAATGAGAAAAATATGAGTTTGTTGCATTCCTATTAGTTGTAGCATTAATTTTATAACAAGAATGAGATTTAATTAGCCAATCAAGATTCCCTTAGGGAACAAGAAATCTTATAACATGTAGAATTAAATCCAACTTGAACAATTACAATATCTCAAGAAATTACGGATACCAATGCATGAATATTCAATCTCCAATGAAAGTAGATTAGTGCCTTATCTATTGGGTTATGGAGTCTTTGGTATATTATCTAGGGTTTGTTACTTCTCTAGGGGTGTAATCCCTTTTACTCCCTAGAAAAAAAAAATTCTTAGCAAGGTAAATGTACAAGGGAGTAAGCCCTTTTACTCCTTGTAGCAACCTTTGCAAAATAACTTCTTTCAATTACAATTAAGATAGATCTTGATGGGGGGTGTGTTCCCTTATACCCCTCCAAGGATTTAGAAAAACTAACCTTGAAACAAGAAGAAACAACACAATTATGCATAAATTCCTTACCAATTTCAAGATATAGAATGAAAAACCCTTCTTTATCAAGAATATTCCACCACATTACCAAGAAACAAACATCCAAGAGATAACGCCTAAACTTTTCCTCCAATATACAAGTAAAAGAATCCACAATTGCACCAAAGAGAGATAGAGATATTTTCCTAAGTAAGGTGAATATTTCAGCCAAGAGAGTATGTAATTCTCAAAACCATCATGATAAAATGAGAGTGAGATGACCTTTATTTATATGAGGTCATCTAACCCCAATTTGTCCACTTTTAAAAAATCCAACATGAAATTAGAAAAGGTTTACCTTGTCTATTTTCCATTTACAAATTAAAAATAAAAAATTACATACAATAATTCCTTAAAAGGGTGGCAGCATGCCCTAAAGGGGGGTGTTAGGCCTCAAAAGTGAGACATTGAGCCTCTAGATGCATGTCGTTGGGATTCCAAAGGCCATATGTCCATCTCTCATGGTTTGGAGCGTCATTTCATGCACCTTACCTCTTCAAGCCACATCATATTCATTTTGGAACCATCAATCCTATCAAACCCTAGTCTCTCTCATGACATCAAGGCTTAGAAGGTGACGTTTTGCGCCTCCAAAGGCCAACGTTCAAGTGGAAGGGGATTTCATGTCATCACCTAGTGGTGTCCAAAGGCCTCCAAAGGAAATTTCCATCATATCAAGTGTGCAATGGCTCTAGGGTCCTCTATCCATCCTGTAGGGCACATCATCCAACCTGTGGGCTTCAAGCCCCTATGAAGGTCCAAGTGACCTAGTCCCTCTGTGGAAAAGATTTCACCTAGAAAGGTCCTGCAAATACAAACTTGTACAACCTCCAAGGGTCCATAAGTCACATGTATCATTCCAAGTGAGACACACTTAATAAAATAACCACCCAAACATGTGAATCAAATCCCCCCTTTTCAAAATAAACAAATGCTCAAAGACCTTATACAACTTGCCAAATTTAAGTATGGGAGGATTGTCATGGTGTCCTATTGGGTAGATCAATCCCCAAGTCGAGTGTTTCCCAAGAAGACCCTCTCTAAGTAATGTAAAAGAGTATGAGGTGGATGGGGGTGTGACCTTTTGGGAATGGGGTTTCTTGACATACAAGGGCTCATATTGTCTCATTTATGGGTGCCTTTGTAGAGGGTTTGTCACATCCTTGTTTTCAATGAAACCTTTTTCCAAACCCTTTATTTTCCATTAAATTATTTATGGTACAAAAAAATGAGTGTTATGTGAAATTAAAAGTAAGGAGCACAACAACATCAATTGAATCTAGGAACAAACAGAGGGTCATGTGCAATGAAAGTAAAATACATTACAAAATGCATTCCCTCAACAAGTGGGACATTTATTAATTATGTGTTATATTTTACAGGTCCTTGATTTTTATGGAGAAGTGTTTCATTGCTCTTAGGACCTTAGGGTGATGATCTCGAGGATAATGTATGGATCTAATCTTTTTCCAACTACAAATCCCTCTATGCCTTTAATTCCTTCTTCCCATGAAAAGAAGTACAATCCCTTCTTGGGTCAATAAGCCTGAAAACACAAAAGATGAGGAAACATAGGGGAATAAGTGTGGAGAGTGCTAAGTATGGATGGGAACAATCCGATGATCCTTTAAGGATACCCCCTGGTAGCAACCCTTTTCCCGAGGGTGACCCACTTACTAGGAAAACATGTCAACCACCAAGGTGAAATGAGGAAAAATGAATAATTTCCAAGTAAATGTTTTCAAAATAAAGAAAGGACCTTTTGCAACATGTTCAAATGCTTCAGTTGTTAAAATGTCACTTACCACGATACCAAACTTGTTACCTCATGAAGGAAGACTAGATGTCCTTTGTAGGCCAAGCTGGTGTGGTGGACACTATTGTTGCCAATCAATGGTGATGTGTGGTAAGAATAAGGGATATATCCACTCATATGGTTCTCATCACTCCATGTCTTCAACCTGCAAGCCTCAAGACATCATCTCCTTAGTTATCCCTAGGCATGGGGGAATAACATATGGCTCCTACTTGGGGACATGTGCTCGTCGTAGAGTACATGGGAACCTCAACATCTCCTAGTAATAATAGTACCTACACACAAACTAAAACAAGACAAGTTTGGATATAGAAAGGTGGCACACTCACCCCTTTTCTCATATAATAAAAAATCCAAAATTGATAACTTAAAAGAAAATTTTGCAGTTTTTTTCAAAAACTTCTAACTAACATGTAACATAATCAAGCAAATGTATCATATAAACTATAAAAAAATGAAATAGAGAAAAATGATCTTGCAAATATAAACTACAATGAACACACAAAATGCAAATGCAAGAAAGAAAGATTACCTATCTACTTATGTGGGGACCAAAGCCCATGGAGATCAGGTCCCATCATATATTAGGTGAAATCATACAACCAATGCAACCACTTACTCAATATCTCATCAAGGTATATTCCCATGTGCTTAATCATATAATACAAAAAAGATAATTTAAGTACAAAATAATCATGAGCATGAATAAGTCTGCAACCAATCATAGAGAACAACCCATGGAGGTGGGTGTAATATCCCCCTTTCCTTGACAGGAGAACACAAAGACGTAGTAGTCTAGATACCCCTCTATACTATAGTTCAAGGTGAAATAAGCAGAGGAAAGGTGTGGAATTGTCACTAGAAGTACTAAGGTTGTATTATTAAAGTGACATAAGTAAAAGGAAAAAAGAAGGATTATGTGACTTAAAGGAGAATTAAAACAAAACCTTAGAAAATGGGAAAATGTAACTCAATGAAAAATTAGAAGGAGGAGGTATAAAATAAAGAGGAGGGTGCCTTTCTCCTCATCTTGATTTTATTATTCTCTTGAGCTATTGAGATAAACAACTTACATTTTGAGGGTTTTGAGTGAACAAACCCTAGAGACCAGGAAGGAGGTGAAATATTCCTCTGTTCCTGGTCCAATATTGGCCAAGGAGGTGAAATATCCCTCCCTCACCATTCTATCTAGACACACGTATTCAACATTCAGTATTTGGTGGCATCGACATAGATCTGAGGGTTTTTCCAGCAGTGGGGGTGCACCATCAAGGGAAGAGAAGTTTGATTTTCTTTGAGGAGGCTAGATCTGCACTTCCACATTATTGGAGGCTTCTTGCTAGAGCCATAGCACCCTTTTTCAGCCTTTACTTCAGGGTTTATCTTTTTATATGATTTTTGGTGGCTTTGGCCGAATTTCTTAGGAGGGTGCAACTCTAATTAAGGAGGCTTAGAGATCTTGAGGATAACTTATGGGTTTTAACCCTAACTTGATCCCATACATATACTTGGCACCTGATCTACATTTTGACAGTATTTTGGAGCTATTTGGAGGTCATTGACCAGAGGGCCGAAATATTGAGCTTATCCAGGGAGCCAGGGCCTTACCAGTCCCAGATCTATACACACAGAGGCTTACCAACATATATCTGAGGGTTCCAACTATAAAAGGAAAGAAATCGATCTTGTAATAATCCATATTCAGTTGGGGAAGGCCAAGAGGCGCTATATGTTTCGATATTGTACCATATTTGCAGATCTATGTATGAAGATCACTTATAATACTAAATAAAGGTCGGATATGAATCTTGTTAACTTGTTTATGTATTTTATTTACTTATATAGTGTTCAAAGTTTTTTTTGGTATCTTATATGCAATAAAAATAAGAAAAAACTCTTCAACACATCCTTCTGTAATCAAAACCTACAAAAACAAACGCAAAACAAAAAACAACAAACCCTAGTTCCTAGTCAAAACTGTTAAGGGACGTTACAGTGGTATTAGAGCGATTTTCCTTCGCCAGCCTATGAAAAATTACATATGACTAGAAGAAGAGTCTATGAGGGTCAACCAGTAACAAGAAATCCTAAATGGGAAGAGAAGGAAGTCAGTATGGGAGAGTCGCATGAAACAAAAAACGCCACTTATGAAGAGGATGAAATTTTGGCAGATAAGGTAGCCCAAACAATGAAGGATGCACTTCAAAATATTCAGGAAACTGTGCAACACAATATGGAAGAGATGCATATACACTAATCCTTAGGACATGAAAAACTCAAATTATCCTTTTCTAATTTTCAAAAGGGACAATATAGAATGATAACTTTGATGGAGGAACCATGTAAACATCCAGGTATTCTTTCTCAATATCTCATGGAACATAGACATGGTGAATACCCAACCCTGTTTGGTGGAAATCATGATGCTAGTGGATCTCGTGGAGGGAATGGTAACCACGGGGAATCCATACATAGAGGCCATGTGGAGGAGCATGGACTGAATGATGGGATTTCAATTCCATCTCACACAACTAGCAGGACCACCCCTAGGTTGTACATTACTACCTTCCTAGATGCACAAAGGAGGGATGCTAATGTCTTGGAACAAGAAAGTTTTGGTGATGAGTGGGATACTACAGAAAGGGAATACAATTCCATGCATGTGGGTTTCAGGAGACATGTTTCTATGGGAGATTATTTCCACTTGAATATGAAAAGGAGGTACAAGGAATGCTACATAGGTGATAATGAACTTGGACAAAAGGTTGGGAGAATGGAGTTACCAACCTTTGATGGATCAGATCACATTTCGGTTACAACATGGGTGTAAAAGATGGATGCTTACCTCCAATTGAATCTTATGGAGGAAGGGAAAGATATCAAATTTGAAACATTATACTTGATGGAGAAAGTGCATGAATGGTGGTTCCATGGAATAACCACCTTGGGCCATGGGCACATCACTTATTCTCAAGAATTCACTCAAAGTCTCATTGAAAGGTTCGACAGAGGGGATCCAGATCATCATTTCAGGGAGCTCACATGTCTTAAGAAAACAGGATTAGTTGAAACCTTTATTGAGGAACTTCAAAGAGTATCAGTGATGGTTCCAGATGTGGAAGAATCTAGATTACTAATGTTGTATATAAATGGACTGACTGAACCAGTGAGATGATGGGTTAAGTCTTTCAACCATGTAACCTTGTAGGATTCCATTGAGTGCATCGAAGATCTAGTTGGTGCGGCCAATAAAAAAATATTTACACCTAAACCACCCGTTATCCGTAGAGGCTGTGACACTAGGCCAATGGACATAGGTAAGGGGAAGTTAGATGAAGCTACAAGAAGATATATACGAAGTAAGAAACTATGTTACACTTGCAGATATCCTTGGAATCCAGGTCATAGGTGTTTGGGTATAGGGTGTTATAGATAATTTTTCCTCACCCCATGTAACTTGCTTGGATGGACTTTCCATTTCCCTATGCATAATTGAAGTCCCCTTTTTTACCTTCTAGATCCAAAAACACACATTTTTCCACATATGCACGCCCTGCCAGTTAGAAAACAAGCGTATACGCATGTTTCTCCACTACAATCCACTTACATCGGGTTTGGTGCTCAAAATTAAAAATTTTGTTAGGTTTCCATGTCACATCATGAGATCCATGATCCTTGACCTTCTACGTACTGGAAACGCTCCAACTCGGCCCTTCAGTTCCATTTGAAGGCTATAAATTGAGCCATATCCAAACCTTGGAAGAGAGAATTCAACTTTTGAGAGAAAAGATACTCTGGAGAAATTTCACTTCATATTGAGTCTTCATCCCTTTATCCTTGAAAGTATGAACTCATTGTTCATCCCCCAAGATCTTTCTTCTTTGATGGAGAACCTGATCGTCTCCTTTATATGAGATTTCCTTTGGTGGAGGATTGAAGTGGTGGAGGCTCAACTGGAGGGACTTATTTTCTTGGTTCTAATATGTGTCGTTATAGAAGTTTGTCACCTATATACTTATGTTGATTATTTTAAAGGAAATACTCTTTTCTCGTCCAATTGATATCTTGAAAATATTTGAATTATTATTCCATGGGAATATTTTTCATGTATGTTAATGGATTATGCTAATATATAGGCTAGCATTACATATTATCACCATATGCTTGTGTATCTTGGTTGTTGAGGACAAGTTGCAGGTATAAATCTTTGAGTTGCGTGCTCAATGACGGTCTTCATCGAACGACCGTACGAGGTAGGCTCTTGAACTTGTCTTGTTATCATTTCATTTATATAGCATACTTGATATTAGATTTGATTTTTGCATGTCATTTTGTATGTTGTGGTTTACCCCATGCCATAGAGAGATTTTCCTTGTAATAGAATTGGCGACCATACTGGGGAATGATTTTTTTTTTGGGGTTTGGAGTGTTTTTCTCCTTGACTTTCCCTATGTTAGCCTAAGTTTCATTGTTTCCTGATTGCTTGACAACCTATTTTTACTTTGCATATGAGTTTCTTGGCCTAATCCTTTCCCTGGCAGTGTTTTACTATATATACACAGTTTTTCCTTTGGCAGATGCATACATATGCGAGTTGTCCTTCTATAGGGCGCGTACATATGCGATTTTTTCTTAAGCAATCACGTACATCAACTCTTTTGGCTTATTGGCCGAGTTTGGTGTTTGCTGGGTGAGTTTGGTTGGTTGCTGAGTCTTCTTGGGTCTCTGTCCTAACTGTTAAGTGCTTATAGAGTGATAGGAAACTTTCTTATTGTTGAATTTTTGGGCAATATTCTTTCTTATCATATTTTTCATTGGGTGTCCTTACACATTGGTCTGAGTGTTTGCTTCTTGGTATCCTTCTTGGCTTGTCTCTTTTTTCTTGCAGTGGGGTCTGTATTTGAAGCTAATATTCAGTCCTTGCATTTTCTTTTCTTTATATCGAAAATACAAAAAACAAATTGCTCATTTTGCATTATAAAATTTTCTCTTTTGATTACTTAGTATTGATCTTGACACATGTGGAAATATTGTATTTTATTGAAATTGTAGAAATTGCATTGAAAGTTGCATTTAAAAGCTTACCATCTCTTGAGAATTTAAGATTAGGACTTAGCAATATTTTTATATTTTTTTCTTTGATATGCTGAGTCATATTATCATCAGTTTCATGACCACACCTCTTGAGTAAACAAAATCCATTAAAAGTAACGTTGATTAACTAAAATTGATTAGAAACTATTTTATTTTTCAGGGTACACAAACAATCATAGGATATAGGGCCTTGGAATAGAATTTTGTGAGTAAAATTCTCCAAGGCTATTAAACTAAACATATGTGTCTGACCAGGGAGTGTTGAAACCCATTGTGTAATTAGTGATTTTAGGAGGCTTCACTCACACCATAGTTAAGAACAAGGTTGCGTGAAGTTGGTTGCAGAGATATCCCTCTAATACCTTCTTAATGTGAGAGATATTTTTGTGGCCTCACTCATATATGGGGGTCTTTCTAGTACCTTTACCTTTGTGAGAGGCGATGCTTTCAATTTTTGGGCTTTGTTACCCTACCCATACGGTGGACCAGACTTACAACTGTTATCCTGTGCATTGGTTATATTGTGGTGGCTCTAGTTTCTTGACATAGGTAGCCAAATAGGTCACTTACATGGGTTATTCTGTAGGTTACCCTGATTCGGAAAACACACAACCTTTATGGAGGATTACCTCTCCGGGGGGATCTGATCGACTGAGTTGTTAATCCCACGAGGGCCCTTATAGATGATTATGATACCTCCAATATTTTGAAGGGAGTCTCAAACCCCTCTTGGGTGAGGCATACCTACTCTAGTGAGGGAGGCCCATTTTCAGCTACTATATCATGTTTGTGTGCATTTGGCATTTTTGCTTCATTTTTGGTGTGCTCTTTGATTGTTAGTTGGCCCTAGGATTTGGTTTCATATCTCGAGTGTTGAGTCATCATGGAGCAGGACCAATCTCCTCACAGGTATCACCATTTTTTGAAGCTACCACCTCATTTTGACTCTTTACCAAAGTTTCCTTCTAAAAGGCATAAATTTAATAGACGTGGTACATATATCTCCACATCCTAGACTTGTGATTATCCAGTTATGAGTACTGAGTCAAGTTTGAATGACACAAGGAGTCCCTTGACTCCTATACCTTCTCTGGTTAGTGGGATTCCTTTGATTCCTTCAGCTATGACGATTGTCGTGTCAGAGGTTCCCATCCTTACTCCTACCTAGCCTGTGGTTTCTACTCGACCCATACAAAATAACCCTTTTGGGTCTCTTTTTGGTACGTGGGGATAAAATTATCAGTCCATACCTTCAGTCTCTAACCCTTTTTATTTTGGTATGCCCAATATGACATCGCAACTTTCATCCTCCATTCCAACGACTAATGAAAATCCTAGTGTTGGACTTGGGGGCATGGATCCTCCACATGATCCTCTCTCATTTGGTGGAAGTCATATTCCCCAAGCGAATCCTACGGTTGGAGGCCAACCTCCTTTTTCTTCTGGGTCTAATCCTAGTCTCAATGCTCCTGGATGGAGTACTCAACCAAGCGAACAAGCCACTTCCTATATTTCATCCTTTTCCCCTTCTTCCTCCATGTAGATTCTGACAAATTCATTTGGTATGAAAAATCTACCTCTATCCTCCAAATTTCCATCTGGAGGGATTCAATTTCACTCTATGGGAAACCCCCAACTTGGAGCCCCTCCAGCCGGGGGAAATGTTTATAACCCTCACTATGCCTCCCCTACAGGTATGGTTCCCATACAACCTCTTATGAATTAGTTTGGAGGAGGATATTACCCTACCAGATAGGGCCATGGTATATACCAAAACCCTGGATGGCCTACAATCCCTCAACACCAATATTTCCTTAGAGCATGGGATCATATGCCGCAACCTCGAATCCCTTTCCTGGCCATGCTTAATCTGCCAAATTTTTCGATATTAATGAATGACTCGATGCGTCACGATCCATCATGGCCCCCCATACCCACCAAGCTTCCTTTGGAAATTCCAAAATCCAAGGGAAAGACTGGCGAGGATCCAGGTGATCATGTTACTACTTTTCATCTTTGGTGCTCATCCAATTCACTTAATGATGATTCTATTTGTTTGAGGTTATTTCAACACACCCTCATGGGGGTCGCCGCGAAATGGTACATTGAGATACCAGGAGGAGCATATGGAAACTTGAATTAGATGATTTTAGTCTTTCTCAACCACTTCCAGTTGTCGGTTCGTTATGATGCCAGCATAGAACTTTTGTCGGCCTTTCGCCAAGATAAGGCCACAAATATCTCAAACCATATCCAAGAGTGGCATATATGGAAGAGGTTGATTAAATCCTACATTCCTCCAGAGTTTTTTTTGGAGTGGTTCCTTAAGTCCTTATTACCTTATATTTCAAAGGATGTTTCTACATTCAGAGTAACATCTGAGGAAGAAGTTATTTTCAAATTCCATCAACTGGGCCTCATATATGCTCAGTCTGGGATGTTTTATTAAATTATTCCTGACGCGCCATGGTTGAATTATGACCCTAGAAAAAATGTTGGGCCTCATGTCGATGGCATCATAGGCTCCACAAATTATAAGTCTACAGACTTGGTGACGAACCCGTTGAAGGATTTGTCTCTAATCTAGCCTGTAGTAAGAAAATCTTCAGATTCATCATCCAGTCCCACTCAATCAACAGATGTGCATTCTGTACAGTCATCGGCCAACCCAAATGGTAACCAACAACCAACAGGGAAGAGAAGGAAAGAACGAGGTAATAATAAAAAGGGTAGGAAAAATAATAACAAAGCTAAGGATGACACTAATAATGATAGATCGAATAATAATGTTGGTGAGGGAAAGAAAGAAAAATGGAAGGTGAAGCTTCCTTTTAAACTTTGTAAATATGATCACCTTACCCACCTATGCCCCAAAATAGAGGAAGCCTCGAGGATCTTATCACAACCTCCCGTTGTGATGACCAATCCATTTCTACATAATCAACACATGGCTTTGAGGTCCTCCAACATTGGAAATGCATCGAGCGAGAGTCAAAACCCATCGACACATGAAGGTGGCCATCTATGTGTTAATATGGTCAAGTCTGGGATTTATGTAGCCCCTTGATCTCGTGATTATGGTTCTTCAAAAATTGTTATAGGTCTAGAGTCTCCCCTCCTCTGGAAACACCCTTGCAGATCAAAAATCCAGAACCTCCACCTCATATTTCGAAAGGAGTACTAAAACACTCTTCCCACAATCCTAATTCCAGAGCTGCCCAAAACTATTTGATTGTTGAATATCTGGGTCAAACCCCTTGTGCGATGTTGTCTTTGGAGTTGCTCCAGACGTTTCCTTCACATAGGAATTCCTTGTTATATTCTTTAAGTGATATAGACCCATGTGGCTCGAAGGTTATTAAGTTTGATGTCAAAGATGTTAAGCCTCACTTGCCTTACCACGTGGCCTTTCAAATCCATGTGGAGTACATAAAATTTACCATCAAAAACACTGTAATTGATGAAGGTGTTGCAACGTGCGTGATGTCCCTAACCTATTGGAAAACCATCGAATCTCCTACTCTATCCCAATCTATGACTATGTTGACCGCATTTGATGGACGCTTATTTCTACCCCATGGAATGCTTCATGTTTTTCCAGTTCAGTTAGGTGGAAAGAAAATGGAGGTTTATATCGAGGTGGTTCATGCGCCCCTTGACTATAATTTACTACTAGGGTGTAATTGGACTTATTCCACGACCGCGGTCATGTCGTCTGTTTTCCACACCTTATATTTTCCTCAAGAAGGGAAAATAGTGACGATTGATCAATTGTCCTTTGCACATGCTAGTCCTAATGCATCAGTTGGACCTTTGATCCCAGTGATCAACCATTCTCGGAAGAAAACCGAGGATGTTGGTGTCAGAATGTATTCCTCTCTCATGGGTAGCTTTGATTTTGTAGCACCAATCCATCACATTCATGC
>ML833596.1:40865-66104 GCA_009831015.1 Picea engelmannii
ATTGGAGAGGAAGATTTAGGAGATTTTGAAGAAATCGATGAAGATATTAGTAACCTTGGCGATGATAATAAATCCCCTTATTTATCAAGATAGGATTACGAAGCATCTTTAAGTAAAGAAAGTACATCGGAAGAACATGTTAGAAATAATATGACTGATGATTTCACATATCAAAATATTGCAGATGATATTATTGCTAAATTACAGGGAAAATATAATTTGAGACCAAGAAATAAAAATCTCCCAAATGTTCCGACAAAAAAGAATTTGCCAAGAAAAGAAACCGATGAGGTAACTCCAAAGGTTGCAGATAAATAGTCTGCAAAAAGAAACACAACTGATACGCAACCTGTACAGTCAGAACCAATAGGAATACTCCCTGTGAAGACATTAGCTCCTATAAAAGAAAACAAGGTCACACCTCAATGTAAAACTTAGAAGAAAGGTATGGAAGCCTCAAATATCAGAAATGACAAGGCTCTATGAAACTTTAATTTGGAAAATGAAATAAATAAAATCAAAATTCCTATTCCCCTTGTTGAGTTAGCTAAAAATCCCGTATACAGAAAACAAATCGCCAAAATGATTAATTTTTCCAAAGATGAAAGCCAGGCTAACGCTATTAACTTAGAGGATGAAAAACCTATCTTAGTCTTCGGTCCACATGTCGAAGGTGCAAGAGACACCATGGCTCCTTTTTATATTACATTAACCCTGTTTGATCACCTTCTCCATAACTGTATGTTGGATTCTGGAGCTTCCCACAATGTTATGCCAAAGGCAATAATGGAAAGACTTGGTCTTGAAATCACAAGACCCTATGGTGATTTATATTCTTTCGATTCGAGGAAAGTAAAATGCATAGGTATGATTAAAGACCTAGTGGTAGGTTTGGCCCAAATATTCTTATGGATGTAGTTGTCGCTGACATTCCCCCAAAGTATGGTATGCTATTATCTAGATCATGGGGCACCAAGCTTGGAGGATCTCTCCAGCTAGATATGACTTATGCTACAATTCCAGTTTTCGGAGGCCAATTCACCCATCTTTACAGAGAGACTAGGTTGGCATTTACTGTAGGTGACCCAAACAACCCCAACAATCATCCANTTTATATTGCCGACCAAGATTTAGGAAATTGTATATTATCTTTAGATGACGATTTTGAAGTAGATGTAGACGATAAATGTATAGAAGAAAAAATTGAAAAAAAAGAAATAGAGAAAAATGTATATAGTACTGGTGTATGGAAAATGTATTTTGATGGCGCTTCCTCCTATCTTGGAGCTAGGGCATGAGCATTTCTTATGGCTCCCAATGATCAATTTGTTATTCCTTTTTCATATAGGGTCCAGTGGGATGTAGATTGTACAAACAAAGTATGCGAGTATGAATCTTTAGTGCTAGGACTAGAAGCTGCTAGAAAGATGAAAACTAAGAAACTCGAAGTATTTGGTGATGCAGAGTTAACTATAAAATAGGTGAATCGGCAGTATCAGGATAAGCATCCTATATTACGGTCCTATAGGAATTGTGTCTGGGATTTAATCGAGAACTTCTTCACATATGTGAATTTTCATTTCGTCCCAAGATCCGAGAATCAACAGGCTGATGCTTTAGCCAAAGCTACATCAACTTTTACACCCCCAACTGCTTTTAATTTAAAATATCATATACAAATGAGACATCGCCCTTCAATACCAAATAACATACAACATTGGTAGGTTTTTGAAGATGATGAGCAGCTTAAAAAGTTTCTAGAATCTTTAGATGAATTTGCAGAAACGCATACCGATCAGGAAAATCAAAATGATCCTATTTAGATCATGCAAGAAGGGGAGGATTCTAAAGAATTTCACGATAAAATTGCAAACCACCGAATGCTTGTTCTCAAGAAAAACCAAATCCCCAAGGGTCTAATCCCTTTGGAAAGACTTTTTAATCAAGATGATATCCCTTCTAAAACTACTCTACAACCCCAACCAGAGGAGGTCGAAGATTGTAATATAAGAACTGAAGAAAACCCCCGAATGGTTAAACTATCCAAATATTTATCAACAAAAAACAAAAATAAATACAAGGAGTTGTTAAGGAAATATAAAGATGTTTTTGCATGGTCGTACGAAGAACTGAAAATATATGACACTTCTGTAATTGAACATAAAATACCTCTCAAACCAGGTGTCAAACCTTTCAAACAAAAGCTCCGACAATTTAACCCTATTTTATTACCTATTATCGAACGAGAAGTCAAAAAACTTCTTGATGCTAAGATAATAGTACCCCTAAGATATTCTGATTGGGTAGCTAATCTGGTCCCAGTTAGAAAGAAAAATGGGGAAATCATACTATGTGTTGATTTCAGGAATCTTAATAAATCTTCTCTCAAAGATAATTATCCTCTACCTAAAATGGACCATGTTCTTGAAAAAGTAGTAGGGGCTAATAGAATGTCAATGATTGACGGATTTTCAGGTTATAATCAGATTGCTGTCAATGATCTTGACAAAGAAAAAACCACATTTACTACTCCTTGGGGCACGTTTATGTACGATAAAATGTCGTTTGGACTAATGAATGCAGGGGCTACTTTTCAACGAGTGATGGATATTGCTTTCGTTGGCGAACGACACAAGTTTGTAGTCATCTATTTGGATGATCTTACTATTTTTTCTAAATCATATGAAGACCATATAATTCATCTCAAACAAACATTTGAAAAATGTCACAGGTTTGGTCTATCCTTAAATCCTAAGAAGTCTCATTTCGCTATGCAAGAAGGCAAACTGTTGGGTCACATCGTATCCCAAAATGGAATCAGGATTGACCCTAAAAGAGTAGAGGCTATAGATACAATGGCTATTCCTAGGAATGTGAAAGAAATTCAATCATTTTTAGGAAAAATAAATTTCTTGAGAAGATTTATTCCTAACTTCGCTGAAATTGTTAAATTGATTACAGATATGCTCAGAAAAAAAACAATGAAGTAAAATGGATAGCAGAAGCTAAGGCATCCTTTGCCCATATTAAGAAGGTCATAAGCGAGGCACTAGTACTAGCGAGCCCAGATTATCTCAAATATTTTCTTATTTTTTCATTTGCCTCTGAACACATGCTTGCTGATGTACTCCTTCAGAAGAATGAAGAAGGTTTCAAGCAACCGATAGCCTTCTTTAGCAAAAGTCTCCGAGATGCTGAACTTAAATATAATATAATGGAAAAGCAAGCGTATGCTATGGTAAAAGCATTGAAAGCTTTCAGAACTTATGTTTTACATTCTAAAGTGATTGCATATGTACCCACTAGTGTTGTAAAAGATATGTTGGTTCAAGCAGACAGTGATGGTAAAAGAGGAAGATGGCTTGCAAAAATTCAAGAGTTCAACTTGGAGGTTAAACCGACCAAATTGGTAAAGGGACAGGGTTTAGCTAAACTTTTAGCTGAATCCAATTTCAAGGCTCTTGGGATAAACAACTCTCAGGAAGAAGAAGGATGGATAGACATGAATGAACTTCAGGATCAAATAATTGAAAACAAGATCGAGGAGAAATTCGCGTCATCGAATTGGTATAAGGACATAGTAACATACTTATTAACTTTGAAATGTCTAGCTGACTTGTCTCCATCCAAAGCTAGAACGCTAAAGCTGCATGCAGTAAATACTGTATTTTTTAAAAAAGATTATACTGGAAAGACCCGCTTGGTTTCCTCTTAGTCTGTCTGGTCGAATAAAAAACAAAAGAAGTTATAGGTCAATTTCATGAAGGAGTCTGTGGAGGAAACCACGCTTGGAGGGCTATGGCATATAAAATCCTAAGGGCTGGTTATTACTGGCCTAAACTTTTCCTAGATGTCAATGCTAAGGTACGAGCTTGCAACCCTTACCAATTCTTTGCAGGAAAACATAAACTGCCAGCAATTCCATTAGTCCCAGTCAAGACAGAAGCTCCTTTTCAACAATGGGGACTAGACTTCATAGGTGAGATTAATCCTCATTCAAGTGCCCAACATAGATGGATCCTGATAGCTACAGACTATTTCACCAAATGGGTGGAAGCTATCCCAACAAGGAAGGCTACTGATTCAATAGTTATAGACTTCTTAGAAGAAAATATCTTGTCTAGGTTCGGCTTTCCTAGAAAGATAGTCACAGATAATGCGCAAGCTTTTAAATCTATGGCAATGGTCAGCTTTTGCCAAAAATATAATATTGTGTTGGGTCATTCCATAGAATACTACCCGCAGGGAAATGGTCTGGCAGAATCCTCAAACAAGAGATTGATCAGTATAATCAAGAAAGTGTTAAATGAAAATAAAAAATCTTGGCATTTGCATTTAAAATATGCTCTGTGGGCAAATCGGATAGGCACAAAAAAGTCTATCGGTACTTCTCCCTTTCAAATGGTATATGGAACAAATGTAGTGTTGCCCATAAAATTAGCACTTCCTGTGATGAAATTATGGCAAGATGAGAATGAAGAACCAAATCCTCTCACAAGAAGGATAAATCAGCTGATTGAAGTTCAGCAGCACAGGGTTGTAGTGGACAAAAAGTTGCAGAAGTACCAGGATGACATGAAGATATTATTTGATCGAAAAGCCAAGGACAAGAATTTTCTCCCCGGAGATCTGGTTTTGAGGTGGGATGCTCGAAAAGAGGATTCAGGAAAAAATGGTAAATTCGATCATATTTGGTATGGACCATTTAAGGTAGCATCTTCTGAAGGAAAAACTTCATTTCTGCTTGAAAATTTGGATGGTAAGATTTTGAATGCCCCTGTTAATGGGTGTTTTTTAAAGCATTATATGGAATAATTAATTTACAGAAAATCTCATTGTATATACCGTTTTGTTTTTCATTGTTCGAAAATCCATTCTCATTTTGTAAATAAATAAATTATATATATATATATATATATATATATTAGTTAAGTAAAAAAATAAATAATAATAATAATAAATATAATAATAAAAATAATAACAAAATATATATGTATATAATTTTTGTGTTGCTTATATAAGACTTTCTATAAGCAAATCTTTCATGTTTTTAAGCTTTCTCAGTACTATCTTTCATGTTTTTAAGCTTTCTCATCAAAGTAGGAGAGATTATGTATTAACCTTGAAAATCAACAAATGATTAAATTCAGTAAGTCCAGTCTTCATAGTTCTTATTTTTCTGACTAAAGTGGTTATGTTTGGGTTGATTCTGATTCTCTTAGGTTTCTTAACAGTTTGTCTGAGGTTTTAAGCTTGCTCAAAAGAAAACCCCTGAAAATAATTTTTCCCTTTTTCTCTACAGACTGAGGGGTTTTGAAAGTTGAGAAAAATTGGTCTAGAATAATCAAAACAGGTTGACAAACCTCTATTGTAAATTTTTACACAGATAACCAACCCTGATATTTTAAGTATCACTGATTTCCCCCGCTTCGTATACACAAGCTAACTATAAGACAGATGGTGAAAGGAAATTCATATTTGATTGCCCCCATCTAGTCCCATAGACAATGAAAGGAAATTCATTTAAATGATTGCCCTCGTCTAAATATAAAAGAAACAGATAACTTCACCGGGGTACTGAACAGGCTTGCTGGCAGTGAAGCAATATCAGAGGCGTCTGTAAGGTTGTCATACTTATCTATCACTCTATTCTAGTTATCAGTTTTTCGAAACTGGATATTCGTCTTAAGTCAAAATAGAGCTCCCCAATTATAAATTATAAATTTTATTTCGATTGATGCAAGCTGAAATTTACAAATCTGTTGAGTTTCCTAAGATTGTTCTAATCATCTTAATACTAACTTAAATTTAGAACGGGAAGGAGAATATTATGAAGAAGACTACATCCAAGTTTAAAGCAAATAAAAGTTTTGAAAAGGTTTTCAAAGGTTTTATAGAATCTCTTTTTCCTCTCCTTTAAACAGTTTATCAGTGATAAACCCTTGACACCATTTACCCAATGAAGGCACTGAGTCTACATGTTCTCCTCATCCCGCAGGGAGACGAGGTCCCCAGTTGGAGCCTATGTTGAAACAGATCTTAAAATATTTTATCCTTAAGGCCTAGATTTTTATTTTTGTGTTTTTAAGGTTTCATCTTTCCTAAAACAACAATTTCGTCATTTCTAAATTCACGATACCTTTTTATCATTTATAACGAATGGAAAAAAAGTTTACAAAAATATAAGTTTTCCAACGCTCTTTTGAAAAATTATTTAAAAACGGGTTGTAATTTTAAATTTGCGATTTTTTTAAATTTAAACATGAAAGAAATCGAGATTCGGGGTTTTCAGTAAACATATGTTTGATGCAAATTGAATCACGAAACCCCGATCCCCGATTTCCCGATACGTTTAAAGATTAATTAAAACACGAATGAATTAATTCTCTTTTAAGAAAGGATTAAAGTTAACATAATTACGTCGTAATTTCGGGATTCACGATTCTATGAGAGCACGTCTTTTGTCATCATTGTTCTCGAAATCCCGATTTTCGATTTCCCAATTCATAAATCACGTTAGATTAAACTAATTATGTTTTGGCCCTAATCATGATTATTCAGTTAATTAAGATAAGCTAAGTCTTGTTTAAAAGAAACAATCTATCGCGATTCCGTCAGAGCACGTCTCATGTCATCATGTTTCCCGAAATCCCGATTTCCAAAATCCTGAAAGGGTCTTATCTTAATTAATTAATGTGATTAAAAAGCGTTTAATTCTTAACTAAATCATCGCGATTTCGCAATTCCGCATTTTTGGATTTCGTTTTTTCATCGACTACATATCTCTCGACATCAGGATTTCCGAAATCCCAAAAATTGAAGTTTTCAACCTTAAATTATGATTAATATTAATTAACCTTTTCTTAAAAACAAGATTAATGGTAATCATATTAAGCGTTCATTAATGCTTCATTTTCCGATTAAGTAAGTTTCTCGTTTTATTCAAAAAATAGAGAGTGCCTAAGTACGGACATTAAATGCATATCTCCAAAAATATCTTTTGCATTAAGAGCTTTAATTTTGTGACAGTGGTACAAATCTCGTCATTTTTAAAATATGTTCTAAGTAAATGTTCGAAAGTCTGTATTTTCATTTTAAGCTGAGCTTATTCATCTACTTTCTGTGACAGGTTTTTAAGTTAAAACGCAGAGCCATGGCACCTAAAAAGGCACCGAAGAAAAATGAAGACACACATGAAGGTGACATTATCTCTGATACTACTCCACACGCCATAAACTCCATCAAATCATGGACTCAAATTTCTGAATTTTTGGAGTACGAGCTAAAACATGCTGACCCTGATTCTGAAAATCATCTCTAGGACATTGTTGAGTCTGAACTTCATAAGGTTGTTGCGCGTCCGAGGCTGGTGGCGTCCCTAGGCTGGTGGCATATACTGAGATGATCGGTTGGGCTCTGGATAAGGTAGATATCCCAACAAGGAGCATTCAGAACGAACAAGGAGCTATCGTTGTCTCATTCAGGCCTGAGCACATTCAAGTAATGTATAAACTCTCGCCGAAACATAAACACACCTTTAATGCTGAATTTTTAGCTGAGTTTCAGAGAAAAGAATGTATTGAGGCAAACCAGACATACCCCGACATGATTAGAGGATGGGTGAGGTCTGAAGCAAAGTTTAGGGCTGATTTTCATGGGATTTATGCAACAACTTCCTTAAACGAATATATGGTTTATGTAGCCATGATGTTATGCAGACTTTTCGGGAGAAAAGATCCCTGTCACTTTCATGCAGACTGGGTACCCTTCTTAGAGGAAACTTCAGAAGGGAATGGTTTTAATTGGCATAAAATTTTGTTGGATAACCTAACACAAGAAATTTTAAATTACAAAGCAGCCAAGTCAAAAGGACAACCAGTGTCTTTTTATATGTCTTCCTGTATTATGGATGCAATCTGTTTTATAACCCCCTTTCCATTAATGAATTGGAGTTGGAGCATCTCATGTCCATAACCCATTCATGAATACCACTCGGCCCTTTGGGAATAAAAAGATAAAGATGTTTTTTATGATGTTTGTCATTTCGTAATTATTCCTATGCACAAATTATTTTTTGGATGCGAACCCCCTCGCATATCTAACGCAGTCATAGGAAGTCTTAAATAAGTTGTCGACTGGTTTATTGAGGAAATCTTTTCCTACGTTAGGGTTTATGGTCGTTCCATTCCCCCTCATGCACTCCTGAAATTCTTACCAGACAGATTGGTATGCAGAGAAGTAGCTCATCGGATAGCCAAGGGTGGTGTTGGATTGGAATTAAAAGCACTTCAGAAGAAAGCATGGCCATCTTTCCCTGTTTATGTCGGGAAATTTCCTTTATCAAATTTAGGCCATTCTAAGGTAGAGGCCGAGTCATTGGAAGAAGTGAAGTTAGTAAATATTGAGCACAGAAAATATGACCCCTACCAAATAATAAGTAGGCATTACATACATTGTAATTTAAAGGCATATGAACATGAAGTATCTGTTTATGATGATATATTTAAAGATATTAAGACTTATGAAGAAGTGTTGAATAGAGTCCAGGCCTTGCCACCAGACTCTCAGGCTGGGTTTTCATCTTTTCAAAGCCATAGGCGAAGCTTCCTACCTAAGATTTTACAGGGTGAAATTTCGACCCCATCGCCAGAACATGAAGAATCCCCTCCAGGGTTTGAAACTAATAATCAGGGTAAAACAAATGACAAAGGTAAGTTGAAGGATACTGAGATACCTTCGCAAGACGCGGAGGGTTCTCAAAAAAAAAATTAGGAATGGATAAGGGAAAAGAGCAAGAAACAATTCCAGAAATCATGAAGAATGTTCCAGAAAAAATAGGAGGAACAACTTCAACAGAACTTGGTAGTCCTATCACCTCTTTAACTCCATTAAAGTCGACTTTCGGAATCCCCCATGAAGGAGTTTTATATGTCAGTGATCTAGAGCCAATTTCAAGAGATGAAATCCCCCCATCGGATTACTTTTTCAGTAAAAAGAGAAGAGCAGTCTTGAAACAGGAAATTCATCCAAGAGGAGAAGGAACGATTAAAAAGCATAGAGTTATTATAGATGGAAAGAAACTCAAGGATGGAGAGTTTTCTACAGAATTAGAAGGTACAATGGGTGCAATAGCATCAACAAACATGTATTCTGTAGGCAATTTAACGACTCTGCTTGAACAGAAGGACCAAACAATAATCCAGTTGCAAGACAAACTAAAAGAAAATGAAAGAAATATTAGTTGGGGAATACAGAAGGGTCTAGAACAAGCTAGACTTAAAGATATGCAAGAAATCCAGAAATTGAATAAATACTTGGATGAGGCAAAACACTTAATACAGGTCACACAGGAACAGGTTCGAAAGCTGGGAGAAGAAAACAAGCATTTGCAAGAAAAGATTATTTCTATTACTAACCAGGTAATAGAACTTGAAAATTTCAAGACACAAGTATCGGAAATACATTTAAGAATAGAGGAAGAACAACAGAAAGTGTTCTTGAATATGGAAGTGATCCAGAATTATTTTCAAGAATCAAATAAGTCTTTGGAGAATGTGTTCCAGAAAGAAAGGGAGGCGAAAGGAGCTAGAACAAATTTTCAGAAGGCAGTAGCTCTCTCATTAAAGGAAGAAATTGGAAAAACTTAGAAATTATCTATTTCTGAACAGGTTAAAGGGGACATAATGATAAAAGTGTGGGAATCAAAACTAGCCAAATATAAATGGATCACAAGAGAAGTTAATGAGGATTGCCAGGGAATCTTCGATCTCTTTGAAAGAGATTCATTGAATATCGGAACAGATGGTTGTTCTGGATTGTTAGGCGAAGTCAATATTGCCAAGCATCAGCTGAAGTTTAGAGAAGAGTTGGAAGAAAAGAAAGCAAAGATTTCAAACATCAAATTGATCAACATCACAGAGATCAACAAGTGGATGGTGACTTCAAGTCTAAAGTTGAAAACTGTTAAATTCACAGAAAGAATGATAGAAAGTCGGTTGCCTGAATCGCAGAATAGATTTTTCTCATTTGAAGCAAATGAGATACCCGATGCTCCTAAGGTCATTGTAAAATTTTTAGAAAAATGCATTCAGTGTATTGATGCGGAAAAAGGAAGTTCGTCAACGCAAGCTTAAAACCCCTTTTTAAATGTTTTTATTATTAGAATTTTAAAAGAAATTGTAAACGGTTGACATTATTTTTATGTAACCGAAATTTTAGGAAGTTGGTTAGTCACCAACGAGAAGATTTGATGAAAATGTATAAATATAGTTTCGAAAGGTTGAGAAAAGGCTTCGGAATTTTTGGAGAGAGCCATTTTGTAATATCAGTTTTCAAATACATCAGAATATAGATCACAAACAAGATTCTGGATCATGCAAATTTGTAACTATGTGTCTTCACCCTGTTTATTAAAATTTGTTGAATTTTTCCTTTCAATGTTTTCCTAACGAGTAAATCAATTTGAAGTTATATACATCATTGTTTTATATTTCAGATTGGTTTGGATGTTAAATTGTTTCCAGTCTTTCCTCTAAAATTGCTTTAGTAATTTTAAGACCTGTAAAAATTTTGTTCCTTAATACTTAAACTCTGTTAGAAATCTCGTTTTTTCTTTCATCATTATCTATTGAAATATGAGATTCTTTCTTGATTAAAGCCTCATATTTCTCTGTAGTTTTTATTTGTTATTTTACGATTCCCGAAATTGTTACAAATCCAGGAAACGACCTTGAATGTGTTTACATTACTGTTTTGGATTTTAAAATTGTTTTTCTTATTCTCATCTCTGGAAATCTGAAGTAACAAACTGATTAAAATCCCTTTATAAAAAAATAAAGTTTAATCATCCATCACTGTCCCAAGTAGCAGACAACGCAATGTTGAACCAGGCCTTTCGGATCAAACCAGTATTACCTTAAATTTATTTAACATCATTTTACAAAGAACAACTAACTGGTTTGAGTTGGAACGATCATGGGCTGCTATTGAACAAGACATTAGCATCCAAGAACAACAGGAAGCAAGACAGAGGCAGTTGAGAAACTGAATCTGCTCTAATCTTTATTTGATTCTTTATTACCAAATAATTTCTTTAAATCATTTACGGATGCCTTGACGGTATGTTTTATAGCCTTAAAACATAAACTCAGGAACAACAGCAACAACCCAATTTTTTTTTCCAACTGGTTATTTTTGGCCATCAATTTTTAAAGATTGTGTTGAAGTGGTCAAGAAGTGTCACCCTTTCCAGGTGTTCACTCAGAAAATGCGCTCACATCCATCCCCTCTTCACCCAGTCATCACCGTTGGTCCCTTCACCAAGTGGGGGGTAGATTTTATGGATAGTAACCCAACTTTGGCTAGGAGGAATCAACATATTATTTTTGTCGTGGATTACTCACTAAATGGAAAGAGGCCATGCCTACCATTAAATTCGATGGTAAGACGACAACATTCTTCATATTCAACCAAATTATAGCCCGGTTCGAAATCCCAAAGGAGATTTTCAATGACATGGTAGTCACTTTTAGAATGAAATGATGAAGGAGTTAGCATCAAAATTCGGTTTTAAACACGATCATTATTCCCCTTATTATCCCCTAGAAAATGGACAAGTAGAGGTGGTGAATAAATCTCTCAAGATCATCTTGCAAAAACATGTCATCCAGAGTAAATCTGACTAGGATTTAATGATTTACCCTACGCTTTGGGATATTGAACCTCAATAAATACTTCCATCAATTTTTATCCTTTTCAATTAGTACATGGCATGGAGTCGATCCTTTCGATTGAATGAAAAATCCATTCCCTCAAATTGGCAATTGAGATCCTACCTGACACATTCGATATTGAAGAATGCCTTGTGCACCTAGAGCATCTAGATGAGCAACGTTGAGATTCCTCTACGACTATCGAAGAGAATAAATGATGTGTTAAGGTTCAGTATAATAGGTCCGTCTATCCTTGGTAGTATGCTAAGGGTGACTTGGTTCTCCTGTATGACCAAGCCAAAGAACCATTGGGGGTAGGCAAGTTCAACCCCATGTGGCACAATCCTTATATCGTGCGACGTGTTTTAGAGAAAGGAGCCTATGAATTGGAGGATTATGAAGGGAATATGTTGGATGAGCCCAAAAATGGGCTCTACCTTAATATATATTATGCTTAATCCCTCAATCTTGGGCGTGATTCTTTGTATACTAGTGTATCTTAGTGTATATACATCTTTTCCTTTGTGTCATCGGCTTGCTTATCAAGTTTTCCCTTGGTTGGAAGATGTCAACAGAGTCTTCATTTTACTTAGGATTCGCAAACGATGCCAATTGTCATACACAGAACATGGCTTCCACTACTTGGGTCATTTACTCACCCGAGGGACAACTGGTGTCTTCAAGTGGCACGAGTCTAGAGCCATCAACGAATAATGTGGTTGAGTATAGCATCGCTATAGAAATATTACGCGATGCCATTTCAAATCGTGTTTGGTATTTAGAGGTTCGCTTGGAATCCTAGTTTTAGTCGTATGTCTGTTAAATGGTAGTTATCGTGTGTGAGATCCTACTCTACTCCAACGATTCCTACGGGTACAACTTTTGGAACGATACTTTGATTTTCTTACTTATAATCACATACCTAGAAGTTCTAATTATGTATCTGATGCACATGCTAATTATGTTTTATATTGGCATTTGTAACATAACTAAAGTAAAGAAAACAAAGTCATGCATGTACACATTGTAACATATATAACTAAAGTGGAGGACCAAAATTTTTATATTTCATCTTTTCAAAAAATATGGTGTCATAGTACAAAATGGGGCTTACACCCTCAAAATACATATATGGCCGATATATATATGACCATGGCATCTATGCCTGTGGTTTCAGATGTGTATCATGATAGCACACTACGGCGTTTTCGAGACGCCAGAAGAGTCGCACCCATGCAAGGGGCACACCCACCACCTGTTGTTGCATAACCTCTGGCAGATCCTCCACTTGAATCATAGGAATCATGTGCATCAATCGAGATAGGTTCCCCTGCACACTCTGCAACACTCTCTCTGCATCTCCTCTCTCATTCGCATCTCCCCAGATCCTTTGTCGATGTCGTGGGAATCCATCTAGTCATCGTGGACCTACATCTGCGTGACAAAACAATTGTTAATACTTGATACCACTAAAAAATATTTGCGTTTTTTTAATTCTTTTTGAAAAAAACAAAAAAATGAAATATATTAAAACATTTGTTACCAATATCACTGTAGGCTGATCCTGGTGGAAAAGGAATATATGGATCCCCTCTATATTTGATCCCAACATAAGAGTAGTCATCAATGGTTATGACCTATTGATGCCACTAGAAAAATAACTCATCATTGTAAGGGGTTGGAACCCTACCACCTCCTATCCACTTCATCACGTCGGTCCACCATGACATGGATGGATAACATGGTCCATGTGGAATGATCTCTACTCTAGGGCTCAATCCTGGAACCTGCTCAAAGAAAAAACTACACAAAATAGATGCAAATCTGAAGTTTGTCTTTCTTCCCTATTTGCAATCTGTCAGCTAGCTCTTCATGTTAGCTAGTAGTGAGGTACACCAGTCATAAATAGTGGATCAAAAACAATCCACCGCATAGAAAATGAGTGTCCTTGAGGCTTGGTTCAATGAGGCCGACCCCGAGATCCATGTAAAAACAAGTACGATGATCTTTACACTCAGGTTATCGATCTCCCTGATAGAAGTTGGCTCCCTACTTTATCTGTGCCTACAACACATTGGGTGTCAATGTATTCATCCATGGTCATACCACCCCCAGCCCCCCGAGCCTTGAGATTCACTACCTCTCCCCTGTGAGACAATCCTGTGATAAAATATATGTCGTCCACTTCAATCCTCAATGGTTTCCCATCGAGATTGAAGGCATATGTCTCTGGATCCCAATAGTTTACTAGCATCTGGAGTAACCTCACTTGATCCCTCATTCCTTTGAGAGACCAAAATTTATAAAGGCCACATATTTTTAAATCTAATTGGGCCCCTGCATCCCTTTCCACTGCTACATCTACCTCTTCATGCTCCCTCTCCCTCCATTCAATCACCATCCTTCCAAAGGAAGGCCATTTTTTTTAGTTAAATTTTATAAAAAGTTGTTTACATACTTGTACACAGGCTATATTGTTAACAGTCCGTGTAGGGCCACATATACGAGGGAAGTCTTTTCTTTTCCTCTGTACATGGAGGCATGTACACGACCCGATGAACTATCACCCGTGTACACCCTAGTTTACATGTTGCACCCTCTAAAACTTAAAAAATGAGGACTAAATTTGAATTTTAAACCACTAAAAATGAAGAGGAGGGGAAGGGAACTTACTTGGTCCAGACGATTTCTAATTATATTGGTCGTATCTCTTGCAATCAACACTTGAATATCGTGGGAAAAATGGCCTAAAATGCACTAAGTGGGTGAAAAAACTCAAATGGTATGGTAAAATGGTCTATTTTTACTATTAGTAGAAATTTTTTACCCACTTTGTATAGTTTGGGCTGATTTGCTGACCTTATGGACTAATAGTACAGTGGAAAGAGTTGGTTTTGGTGGTTTTGTCCAGGAAGTTTTTGCAGTTTCTAGCGTCATACCGTCCGTTCGTGCCTTCGGCAGGTATTTTCTTTCACCAACATATATGATAGATTTTCACTCCATTTTTCATTATTTCATTGTCCTATGACAATGATCTATATACCTAAGGAGAAAACCCATTTATTATCTACATAGAACCTTCTTACTGCTGCTAGAAGTGTCGTTATTAAGTAGTAGAGGCTTACCAAACATGGGTGTTGTAGTTATAACCTTTGTGCCATTTGGTGCCCATGCAAAAGTTATTCCATAGGACCTGGAGTTCCTTATAGTTCTGATATGACTTTACTATCGAACCTCATATTCCTACTCACAAGCATTCTAACCTTCACCTATGGGACTCCCCCCCTGAGTCTTGGTTAAGCTCTTTTCCGACTCTCTAGAAAGAGAAAATATTGCCGAGTGAACTTGTCTCTTTTACACTTATTAAATATATTTGAAAAGACGTCTATTTGGTGTAAGTTTAACCCTTTTTCATACCAAGTAGACTACTTACGAAAAATGAATACTCTAGTCAACATTGGCTAGAAGAGTTCTCCTGGGTATTTCAGGCCTAGGAGACTAAATCTACGAAAAAGGACATTTTTTGGAGTTAAGTTGTAATCACATTCCATCCTCCTACTTGCAGTATTGATCGTATTGTTGGCTCCCTCTTTCTCATTATAAGCCTTGTTATCCCCCATTTTAGGGATAACTAAGGAGATTATGTCTCGAGGCCCACAGGTCCTAGACATGGAGTATTGAGAGCCAGATCGAATTGAGCATGGCCCTGGAGGGCCCATCTTTTCACTTTTCAGAGCCTCCACTTTGTCAGCAACAACAAAATCCATCACCTCAGCTTGGTCCTATAACAGAAGTGGATCTTGCAACATGAGGTAATGATTTCAGGTATCATGGTATGTGTCACTCTAATCCTCAAAACCTTTGAATATGTGCATTTGATTCTTTTTATTTCTAACAAGTTCTTTGATATTATACCTATCCACCTGACCATATCTATAGGGAATGACAGGATGCCCTAGTAAGCTTGTTCCCATAGGTTTTGAGTTGCCACTAGGGGGGTTCATGAGAAGCCATCGTCCGCTCCCACCATACTTACCACTCTCCATCTTTCTCTCGCTCATCCATCCCATTACACTGGTCTGGGCATTGGGTTGGCCAATTATTTAAGGGTTGCACCTTACCTTGTGGGAAGAAGGGGCTAAAGGCCCAGAGGGTAAAAAAAGCTTGCAAAATATAAAATCCTAAAAATTAAACCTTGAGATGCTTTGCCCAAGGATCCCCAAGAAAGAAATAAAGGGATTCTTAACAAGAAACAAAAGGACCCATAACAAATAATAAAACAAGACCTAGTTAGAGGATAGGGGGTCTCATCATGAGCCAACCTATTAGGTCCATGGGCATCTAGCGGTATGACACTACTAGCAGTTGGTTACCATGCCAGGGTAGTGGCTCTTGGTGGCATAGCCAAGAGAAAGGGGGTCTTATCATGAGCCAACCTTCTCATTTCCGTGAAAGTGCTTGTGGGTAACATTGTCACCACTGGTCACCATGCCAGGGAAGTGTCCCCTGATTAGCTTCTTGAAACAAAAAGAAATAAAATATTAAAGATAAAAGGCATGAATGGGCTTGGAAACATTTGCATCCATGATAGGTGCAACTCACCCTCTATAAAGGCACCCACAGGTAAGCTATAAATTTCCCTGCTATCACTACATCCCTTGTCCAGACATCCCTTACCACCTCACCCACTCACATGCCTTAGATTTTATTTCTCCCGGAAACATCCCACATCCAGTGACCATTTTCCCAATAGGATGCCCTGTCACTTCTTCCAAACTTGGTTTGCAGATTTGTATAATGTCTTTGAGCACTTGACTAAGTAAAAGGGGTTTTATGCACATGTTTAATAATATTGATGGCTGGATGCGATTGACATTTCTATGATCCCTGTGACTTATGAGCCCATGGAGGGCATATCTGTTGATGTGCAAGATCATAATCAACGAACATGTACCATTATGGACAGGTACACGTGGGGAGATGATTATTTCGGACCTCCATGGGGCTGGAAGCCCATAAGATGGATGTTGAGACCCCAGCAGGGAGCAGAGACAGATCAAAGGGTTTGCACTGGAGAGGAGGAGGATGTTCCACCAGAGGCAGCCTAACATAGCCTTACCCAGGAGGGTTGTTCCCTCTACACTAAGACGTTGGCCTTCGAAGGCCCATGACATCACCCATGACATCTTATGATTTCATCCAGTGATATGGGAGTTTTGGGAGGTAGCTGTGGCATGTTTGGCACGTGTGGAAGCTTCTAGAGGCCTAAGGAGGGCTAACGTTTTGCTCCAGGAGGCCCACGTTTCCCTAAAAAGGGTTAATGTCACCCTAAAGGGGCATGACGTCTTCAATTTTGCTTGATTAGGGTTTTAAATTATGACATTTAATGTAAAACAATATTATTATGTATTTTGTCCTTGTCGGCCTTTTGGTGACCTAAAATTTAATTAAGGTCATTTCTATTGTATAAGTAAGACATCTAAACTCTCTTTTATTCATCATATTTCACTCACACTTCTGTGAGGTCTAAAATTTGCGCCCTCTTTAGGGTTTTTGGCTGAAATTACTAGTGCACACTTGTTGGAGGCTTTTCTTGGCTATTTTTGGCATTTTCTTGGTGGAAGGTTTACAACTAGGGTTTATCTTAATAGATGCTTGGTGAAAGTAAGTAAATTTATGCAATCCTTCCTTTTGTTGAATGGTTATGGTATTTTTACTTGCATTTTGTTAATGAATTTGCTGGATTAAACCCTAGGAAACAAGCACATGTTGGTGTCCTTGTTTTAATTACCTGATAAGATTTTGCCAAGGATTTTTTACCTATTGAATAAATTTATAGGGCCTTTCCTTTGCAACACCCTACCTATTCTCTTCAATCCTAGCCATTTTTATTCTTGTCGTTGAGCTAAAGAAGGAGGAAAACACACTAAGGCCTAGGGTTTCTACACCTTAGTGAGACGTTTTCCCCTACGGTTTGATTGTTGAAGCCTTGAATTAACAACACTTAGACCATCATACCCCTCTTGTCTTTGGCCCTACCATTATCATTTGGTCCCTTCAACTTTTGTGGCTAGTTTGACTCCATTTTCCCTAATAACGCACTGATCTAAGACCTTCTATGCTTGAGTTCTTTGATCACAAAACTTCAAACATCCAATACTCTTGAACAACTATTAACATATTCTAACCCTAGCCTAGATTAACCTACTAACCCTAACGCTGACATTATCCATTTGAGTTATATTTATACTTTTCAACATTTAATCCTTTTATGAGCAATTGAAAGATTGGCTAGTTGTTGCTTCTTATGAATGTTGCTATTTGACATTGATGATAAATCATTATTGGTCATTGTGAAGCTTCTTTAGAATTTATTGTGAAGTGGTATATTCTAATCATTGCTATTGTACATCATTGATTTTCTTCATCAATATTATCGGTCAATTGCCTTATATCAGAAAGTCCTTGATTATATGAAGTACTAACCAACAAGTGATATTGCACATATATAGTTTTCTTGTTTCTTTGTTCTGGGCAGGTACACTTCTAGTTATCTTTATCTTTGTCTTTATTGGCTGATTAGTTGGACTTTCTGATCAGTGGTGACTTGTGAGGGGGGGAACTTTTACTTAGCCATAATCCTTTTCCTTCTAAAAACCCCAGGTCACCAGGGACGTCTCCCCTGGGCCTACCACCCTAAATAGAAAGAGTTATCCTATTGAGGTGACAGTGGTAGGATAGTCTCCAGTTTCACTAGTTTTCCATTCTTTCACCTTCCTTTACTTCCAAGTACAAACTTTGCGATAAAAATCCTCTTACCTCAACAATTTGCATCACTAGCTAAGTAGAGCCTTGTTTATATCCTATGCATCTTGACACCCTGTACCCTAAGAGGAAACATTCCCCCAAGTGTCCATGCCCCGCATGCACTTCCTTGCATTAAGCATAGGTATGTTCCACTGTTTGGAGCTAGTTTCTTACTCACAACACTCGTTTCCTCTCTTGTATCATATCAATTCTTGGCCTATGAAAAAAAAAAGACGGGTGGGAAAATAATATTATCTCATATCGGCAACATTCATGTTGCCTTTGAATAGAGAACAAACTTTTGATTCCACTGCCATCCAAATTTTTGGGTTAACATGACCTTAGGAATATTAGCTTGTTACTTAGAGTTTACTCCTCCAACTAATTATTCTTCCAGTCCCTATGGAGATTTTGTTGATGCCTCTTGCATCACGAAGTTTCATCATCAATTCTATGTTACCCGAGTTATCCATATGTCTCATGATCTTGTTCAAAGGAAGTCTATAATCCTGTGTCGGCCATTTCTCAGAACTATTGAATTTGCATGTCAACCATACCCTCAGTGTGTCTTAGAGTCACATGAAGTTGTATTCCTACCATGAACCCTGGTCCTACTTTCATGATGGGTAGGTAACCTTGAACCCAACAGTCGACATCTCCTCATTGGTCGTTGACTGGCGGGTTTCCCTTGTGTTCGATGACAAGAAATATATTCACACATTGGGATTCATGCAGTGTCTTGGATTCCATTAGCCTTATTGGTGATTTCCTCACCTTTGTCGACAGTCTTCCTTATTGGCTTATATTCAGAGGGTCTTTTTCATGCACTACTTACATCTAGTGCATGTGAAAGCTGCACAGGGTCATTGGTTCATGAACATCCTATTCATCCGAGCTCCTCCTATTCATCAAGATATTTCTTTGTATCTCATGCTGACTAATGAAAGATTCCCTAATTATCTCCTTTCAACGGGTCTCCTTCCATTGACTTCAACTCATCTATTCTGGAAATAATACCTAGAGTCCTATGAGTACCTAGAGGCTTGCAATCATCAGTGACAAGTTCTCCCACCATCGACAATTGGGAATACATCAATGTCTCATGATCGATGGATTCTTCAAGTGTTCAACCTCAACACCCTTATTCACACTTGTAAGAATGCACTTGGTGCCTTGATACCTACTTTAATTATTGGTAGGTTGTCTCACATTTGTTAATGGTATACCTTAATGACTAGTAATCAAAACAATTCTCACTATGTTCGACATCAACTCCTCTATTCACATGATGTATACTTGCACCTTCCGTAGATGGTGTAGAAGACCTCCAACTTACAGTAGTAGCATTCCTATTTTGTTTTTTTCTTTCATTGGACCAATACCTATATGACTTCAATGATCATGGGAGATCAAATTGTACTCCATTGTATACAGATATCTTCAGATTGATTTTGAGACTGGTTTCCACTGGGCCTTGTTCGTGACTATGACAGCCTATGGCATGTGTCTACTTTGTATTTCCTATTCATGGCCATGAACAACTATTTGGTATATTTCCACATGGATCTGCAGTGTAATTTAGATTGGCATCCATGTGTACAAAGTCATTATGGATTGTAATATTATCATGAGTAACTAGAAATTCTAGTTGAGTCCCCTTTACTCCACTTATGGGAATTATAATGTATTTCGGCCATCGCAGATACTCCTATGACCTCACACATTAGGGGCATCTGTTATAGAAAATGTTTCCTCACCCCATGCAACTTACTTGGATGGCCTTTAGATTTCCCTATTCAGACTTGAAGTCCCCTTTTTTACCTTCCAGAGAAAAAAAAAGCACATTTTTCCACATATACGCGCCCCACCAGTTAGACAAAAAGAGTGTACACAGGTTTCTCCACTACAACCCGCGTACATCGGGTTTGGTGCTCAAAATTAAAAATCATGTCGGGTTTCCATGTCACGTCATGAGATCTATGATCCTTGACCTTCCATATAATGGAAACTCTCTGACTTGGCCCTTCAATTCCATTTGAAGGCTATAAATTGAGCTATATCCAAGCCTTGGAGGAGAGAATTCAACTTTTGAGATCAAAGATACTCTGGATAAATTTCACTTCATATTGAGTTTGCATCCCTTTATCCTTGAAAGTATGAACTCATTATTCAACCCCCAAGATCTTCCTTCTTTGATGGAGAACCTCATCGTCTCCTTTATATGATATTTCCTTTGGTGGAATATTTAAGTGGTGGAGGCCTCGCTAGAGGGACTTAGTTTCTTGGTTTCGATATGTGTCGTTACAGAAGTTTGTCACCTATATACTTCTGTTGATTATTTTAATAGAAATACTCTTTTCTCATCCAATTGATATGTTGCAAATTTTGAATTATTATTCCATGGGCGTATTTGTCATGTATGTTAATGGATTATGCTAATATATATGCTATCATTATATATTATCACCATATGCTTGTGTATCTTGGTTGTTGAGGACAAGTTGCAAATGTAAATCTTTGAGCTGTGTGCTCAACGGTGGTCTTCATTGAATGTACGGACGAGGTAGGCTCTTGACCTTGTCTTGTTAGCATTTGATTTATACAACATAATTGAGATTAGATTTTATTTCTACATGTCATTCCGTCTGTTGTGGTTTACCCCATGCCATAGAGAGATTTTCGTTGTAACATAGGGAAAATCCACTATATAGAGGTAATGTATGACAATGAAGAGGAGGCAAATGATGAAGAGGACGGAGCTATTCATACCATGTAGAAAAAACTAAAGGAGGAAGAATAAACCTTGCAAGCACAAGGTCATGAGGCATATTTACCCCCAGATGTAGGACTTAAAAATTTCACTATTTCTTCTATGAGTGGGGTGTCAAAATTGAACACCTTCAAAATAAAGGTATTTGTTCAGGGACAAAGGGAAACAATGTTGATAGACGAAGGAGCTTCCCATAACTTCATTGACATAGCTATGGTGTAGACAAGACATATTCCCACAATTGGATTTTAGGGCTTCATGGTTGAGGTAGTAGGGGGGCATACTATAGCTTGTGATAGGTATATTCCTTAGATGAGCTTGACCTTGGGATGATATAATTTGACAGATGATTTCTATGTGGTAGATATTCTAGACACCAATATCATATTAGGTGTGCAATGGATTATCACTTTGGGGCCAATCATCACAAATTACAAAACCATGGAGATGTCCTTCAACACAGAAGAAGGAAGGAGAGTCGCGCTTAAGGGGATGACAGGGGATTCACCAAGAGTGGTGACAGTCAAGAAGATGCATGCCATATTTAGATGAGAGGAGATATTTTATGCATTCAAATGTTTCATCATGGATACAAACGATGAGGAAAATAAACAATACCCTCCAGAAATACAAAGGATCCTTCACAAGCACAAAATATTCTTTGGGCCTATTCCTCCAAGGAAACCACCAGATAGATGATTTGAGCACATTATAGAATTGGAATATGGGGCCAAGCCAATCATCACTACACCCTACAAGAATCCAACGAAGCATAAAGACGAGATAGATAGAACTATCAAGGAGTTGTTATCTATGGGGCATATCAGGACAATCTCAATCCCATTCACATCCTCAGTTGTGTTGGTAAAAAATAAGGATGGAACTATGTGCATGTTCATATACTACCTAGCATTAAACAAAATAACCATTAAGAATAGGTACCCCATCCCTAGGATTGATGAACTGTTGGATGAGCTTCATGGTGAAATTTACTTCAAAAAGATAGACCTACTCTCAGGTTATCATCAGATCAAGTTATGAGACCAAGACATACATAAAACTGCTTTCAGATGTCATTTCAGCCATTATGAGTTTCTTGTGATGCCTTTTGGTCTCACCAATGCTCCTGCCACCTTTCATTCATGTATGAACCATGTATTCAATAAGAAACTAAGGAAATACGTGCTTGTCTTCTTTGATGAATTATTGATCTATAGTAAGATGTGGTAGGACCATCTAAGGCATGTGGATGAAATTATGAGCATCATGGATGAACGATTCTTATATTCCAAAGAACATAAGTGTGCGATTGGTATGACCAATGTTTTATACTTAAGACATATTATTGGGGAAAAGGGAGTGCAGGTTAATCAATACAAAATACAAGATATCATCAATTGGCCCACTCCAAGGACACTTCCAAAACTTAAGGGTTTCCTTGGTATCTATAGCTACTACATGAAGTTTGTCAAGGGATTCTCCCAAATTTGCGCTCCCCTGACAGATTTAACTAGAAAGGGGGCATTCTCTTGGAGTGATGAAGCATAGGTGACATTTGAAAAAACGAATAAGGCAATGAGTACTTGCTCGATACTTTCCTTACCTAATTTTTCTCAACCCTTCATATTAGAGTGTGATGCATCAGGAGAGGGAGTGGGGGTAGTCCTTATGTATAATAGGCATCGTATTTCCTATGAGAGCTGCAAGTTGAGAGGTATTGAGTTTCTCTATACAATCTATGACAAAGAAATTTTGGCCATACTGCATGCCTTGTCCAAATCTAGATAATATTTGGTTGGAGTGAAATTTGTGGTTAGAACTGACCACAATAGCCTCAAGTATTTTTTTATCTCAGAAAGACTTAAATGAGAGGAAACAAAAATGAGTAAGCAATATTCAAGATTACAATTTTTATATTGAATATGTCAAAAGAAATAATAATTTCGTAGTAGATGCCTTATCAAGAAGGCCTTCAACATATTCCATGACAGAAATATCAGTAGATTGGAAGTCACGGTTGCTTGTGGAGTATTCAAAAAACAAGTTTTCACGTGAGTTCATAGATGGACAACTACAAGATGACAGGTACAGGTTCATGAATGACATAATTTATTACAAATGAAGGATCTATCTTGTACTTGAATCCACATTCAAAAGAAAGGTACTTCAATATTTCCATGACTCACAAGTGGCAGGTCATCGAGGGTTCCTTAAAACTTACAGACATGTAAGAGAAAGGTTCTCTTGGAAAGGGCTCAAGGGAGACATCATGCGCTACATCAGAGAATGTACTACTTGCCAACAAAATAAACATGAACATTCTCATCCAACATGACTCTTACAACCCCTTCCAATACCAGAGAACAAATGGGAGGGTATATCAATGGACTTCATCACGGGTCTTCCCATAGCGCAAGGTAAGGATTGTATATTTGTGGTTGTGGATCGTCTAACCGAGTTCGGTCAATTTTTTTCCATATCCATGGACTAAAGAGCATCACAGGTTACTAAGTTATTTTTCATAGAGGTCTTTAGGTTGCATTGATTACCTAAGACCATTGTTAGTGACAGGGACAACAAATTCATGAGCATATTTTGGCAAAAATTGTTTATATTGGTTGGCATTGATTTGACCCCTAGCACTAGCTACCATCCTCAGAAATATGGGCAAACCAAAATTGTAAGAAAATGGATAGAGGGTTACCTCCAAAACTATGTAGCAGGGAAGCAAAAATCTTGGGTTAAATGGCTTTACTTGGGGGAGTATTGTTATAACACCACCTACCACATGTCCATTAGCATGTCTCCCTTTAAATAATTATACAATTATGAGCCCATTAATTTTTGAGGAGATTGTATTCGGAGAGAGAAAGGATCCTATGGAAGAGGAGTAGATACAGGTTAATCATGACATCATCTGAGAGATCAAGACAATCTACATAGAGTGCAAAACCAACATAAATTGTATGCAGATAAGAAAAGGGTGCAGTGTACTTTTGAGGTTGGTGATTTGGTGTACTTAAGGTTGTAGCCGTACAGACAAGCATATATCAAGAAGAGTGGCACTGTGAAACTACAAACATGCTTCTATGTGCCATATGAAGTGCAAAGAAGAATGGGAGAAGTGGCATATGAATTTAAATTGTCACCAGGGAGTAAAATCCACAATGTTTTCCATGTGTCTTGATGGAAAATAGCATTGGGACAACATGTCCTAGTTAATGAGACATTTCCACCAGTTGATGAAGAAGGGAATCTACACTTAATTCCATAGGATATCATAGAAACCAGGGCGAAACAAATTAGAAGAAGATAAATTAAAGAATATTTGGCTAAATGGAAAGACTTACCTATAGAAGATGCTTCTTGGGGAAGTGAGAAAGTATTACAAGGAACTAGTTCTGGATTGCTTGAGGGCAAGAAATTTCTAGTAGGGGAGACTATAATATCCACTTCTCCTTGACAAGAGAACACAAGGATGTAGTGGTCTAGCTACCCTTATAGACTATAGTCCAAGGTGAAATAAGGGGAGGAAAGGTGTGGAATTGTCACTAGAAGGACTAAGGTTGTATTATTAAGGTGACATAAGTAAAAGGAAAAAAGAAGGATTATGTGACTTAAAGGAGAATTAAAACAAAACCTTAGAAAATGGGAAAAAGTAACTCAATGAAAAATTATGAGGAGGTATAAAAGAAAAAGGAGGGCACCTCTCTCCTCATCTTGATTTTATTATTCTCTTGAGCTAATGAGCTAGACAACTTACATTTTGAGGGTTTTGAGTGAACAAACCCTAGAGATCAGCAAGGAGGTGAAATATTCCTCTGTTCCTAGTCCAAGCTTGGCCAAGGAGGTGAAAGATCCATCCCTCACCATTTTATCCAGACACAGGTATTCAAAATTCAGTATTTGGTGGCTAGGGCACATATCTGAGGTTTTTTCCAGCAGTGGGGG
>ML833597.1:0-16816 GCA_009831015.1 Picea engelmannii
GTATTTTGGTTGAGGTACAAGTTGGGTACATGGTTGAGACAAGTAGTTGATCAGTTGGCACATACATGAGGTGTATAGTTGATGATGTTGGTACATATTGATGAGTCATAGTTGATGAGTACTTGACACATGATTGGTACATAATTGGTACATGGTTGGTTGCACTTTTTTATGGTACATGTTGATTACAGATTGTTTGGTATAGGTTGGCGCATGGTTGATGCATTTGTTTATGATACAGGTTGATTACAGGTTGAGGTACAGGTTGATGCATGGTTCAGGTTTATTGGTACATGTTTATAGCGGTATATCTCACATTGATAGTGTGACAGTGGTTCCGTCATTCTACTTCTACTTCAGGGCAGTTGGACGGGGTAAGGATAGGTGGTTGTAGCCACCTTCCGATTGTAGCCGGAGAACATAGGGGGTTGTATCCTCCTTCTGGTTGTAGCTAGAGACTTGGGGAGTTGGAGCTTCCCTTAGGTTGTAGCCTGAGAAACTAAGGGGTTGGAGCCTCCTTCTAGTTGCAACTAGAAAACAAAGGAAGTTGGTGCTTCCAATGAATGTAATTCTTCAAGACATATAAGATAAAGCATTTTGTGGTTTTATCCCGATTTGGGTTTCCATGTAAAACACTGGTGTACTGTGTATGTGTGTGATTGTTCATTTCTTATTGCTCATTATTGGATAATAATTCTACATTGATATAACACTTGGAATATTTGGAGAAAAAAAATTTTAATTGCGCTATTAGTGATTCACCCCTCCTCTCAGTAATCCGACAACATTATTCCTCTAAATGTGTTGGATCTAAGATCCTTCTGGATATATGGCAAGAGATCCATTCTCCTGCAAATACCCTTTAAAGCTTAACAGTTTAAACATATGTAAGTACATACCTCAGATAATATTTGCAGGTAGTGGTACCATCCGGTAGCAACGGTAATAATTATCAACCCTTTAAAACTTTAAGATTGACTACAACTGGTACTGCAGCTAATACTTCAACCGATACTACAACTGATATTGCAATTGATATGGCAGTTGATTCTAAAACTGCAACTGCAACTTAGAGTTTTATGAGGAAACACTAATTTTCCAAACTTCAAAATTTGAAATTCTGATCCAGGGAATAGATGCACTGGGCTGAAGCGAGTTTGCTGGATTTGTTAGATTTCAAAAATTTGAATTTTTTCCCCTTGAAACTTGACCTGCAGAAATATGGACTAGTACTTCTGGTATTGGTTCAGGTTTCCTGGTTTTTTTAGTTTTCTGGTTTTCTGGTATTTTGGTACTAGTCAAAACTAGAGTTTGACTTTCTGGAGGCTCTCCACTAAAACAGTGTGCACAAGATGCCAAAATATTCACTAGGGTAGGCCACACTTTTCTAGATGGTTTTTAGGAAAAAAATTATTTCCAATAAAAATCCCTAATTTTCTTGTACGACAATAGTGACGTTTTTTTTTATCCAATGAAAGGTTCTCTCTTCAACATGGCTCTGATTCCATGTTAATTTTTAGAGTTGTTATTAAGTCTCTTTTAAATTTACTAGATAACCATAACATAGGTAGTGTTAGCTCTCTATAAACTTCGTTCGACTGAGAAACAAATGACAGAGGCAACCTACAAACCAACTTTGAAATCCAAAACTATCCTTTCGTACCTGGAGAGGGCTCTCTCAGGAGACTTTGTCTCGGTACAGGATATGTCTTTGAGTTATCGGCTAGATTTAACACCTTTGAAATAATAAGTTCTGGTTATCTTGGCGCAAGAGAGTAAGACCTTGGGCTATGGAGTCGGTTCGAGAAAACGATAGAAACAAATGACTCAGTGACTAAACTTGAAAGGATAAAGGCTAAGCGAGCAATAGTCTTCAGTGCAAAATCGTTGTGCATGGTGGGAGAAAAAAATATGAAAGCAACTCGGAGCACCGTTGAGGATGAATTCAGAGTTAACTTAGAGGAAAATGGTTTGTCTAAATGGCGCAAATCCTAGGGCACTGTGCAGTGAATCCCAAGTTCAAAAATACGTTCCTATTTAGACAGAAATAGATATGAATAAAAAATAAAGGAAGTACGTACGTAAAGAAAGGAAACAATACATCCAACTGCCACAATTAGAATCTTTTCATCAAAGATTTAGGACTTTTGCATTAAATTTTGATTGAACTCAAACTACATTCAATAAACACTGTCTACATTGGTTTTTCAACCAACCTAGCTTACATTGAAAAGATAAAATATATAGGCAAGGGCGTCTCTTGGGATGCCCTGATCTCTAGCTACTATCCCTAGAATCTAGGAAACTGATTGTCTTTCATTCAATGACCTTTCGTATGACCTCTTTCCAAAAATAGAAACCAATTATTTTTGGTCGCGCCACAACTGCTTTTCTTCGCCACGGGGGTTTGCTTATCAACAAGGTTTCGTCATGGGGGAGAGTGATGTGTCGTTGCCTCCATTTGTCAGGATATCGCAATGATCAAGTGCTCTGTCAGATTTCCACCATCCACTGTAATGGTTCTGATTTCAGTCGCCTACTCATTTACTAAGGTGTGTACGTGGCAAGTGACTGTTGACTGTCACAGTCATTACCAAAATGACAAAACCGCCCCAGGGAAACGCTTTCTCCAAAACTATTGAGATCCATGCCATGTTTGAGAATATAAAAAATGAAGTTATTTAATCATGCTTCTTCTACGTGCTAGCAAGGTCTACGCGGACTTTCTCCCTAGTCATTTTGCATTCTCTGAGATGATTCGCCTTCCTTTCTTCCAACAAGCTCTGTGTTTCGTGCATCTGTACAATTGTATCTTGCACATCTCTAAGTTGTCTCTTGAGCCACACCACATTTCCTTCTCGGCCTTGTGATACTGACACTTCAAGGGTCTTTGTGGCTAATTGTCATCTCAATTCCTTGTTTTCCTAGTAAAGTTCGACGATGGTGAGTTTCACCTGTTTCAGCTGCTAGGAAGGCCCTCGAGCATCTGCTCCTCCAATATCTGTCTTCCTTGTTCTGCTCTAGTTTTCTCGACTCATACCTTGGGCAGGTTCCAGCTGAATAGTGCACATAAGTAATTATTCGGCAACTAATCTTGCACGTGGTTTGCACGGTACTCAGGCTTCCCCAGTTTCTTTGTTCTTCTTTGGCTTGCCCCTTCTCCAGGGTATTTGCTACTAGGGGGGCATGGATTCCTGCACAGTCTTTTACGCTACAACCTTTGCACAGTTTGGTATTACCTTTTCTATGGATAGAGAGAGATCTCCTTTTGGATCCTTGGGGATGCCCATTGTGAGCAAGAACGAATCCGAGTTACTCCCCAATCGTCTTAACTCTTCAACTATCAACAATTTAATAAGCGAGACATGAGATAGTTTCCTTTTTATTTATCCACTTTGTCTTGCACGCTACTTACCATCTCCCGGAGACTCTGGTGTAGAAAAAAGGGTAGATTCAATGGTCTCTTCCCTATGAAGTGCATCAACAATCTAATGTGATGTGAATGTATCTTGTCGAACCTCCCTTCATAGGTGAAATATTTCCTAATTACTCTAAGCGGTTTCTGTAAAGGTTCCTGAAAGTGTCTGCTCGGGACGCTTGCCTTGACCTTCCATCCTGGAAAATCTCGTCTGATGAAATATTCATAGAACTATGTGCCCAAAGGCATTCCCTTAGACCATCTCTCATTGCATGGAGGGATCTATGTTGTGGTTAACACAGTTTCCTCGGTTACCTGAAAAATGACACCAGAGATCACTACATGAGATCCATCGAAACAGAGAGCCAACTGCTTGGCTAGCCTTATATTGAATCCTTGAATTTTCATGCAAAAGGCCATGCACACGAATGTTTTGAAGGACGCTCTGACCTCTGGTTATTCGTTGATCAACATTAAGTTCTGGGGCTCAGGCCTAGTGCCTCTATTGCTTCACACGCTCCTTCTTATGATTTGGGAGGTTTCCATGGTTCAACTCATATTTATCCTGCATGCGACAGATTAGGCATGGGCCCAAGGAGGTGATCCTGCTCAACTTGGGCTTGTGAGAGAAAGCTACACACAGTGCATAAGTCTGATTTGTGAATAGAATGCATTCAGAACATCTGGAATTTATAACAGAGAAGGCAGGAGGTGGAATCATGCCAAGGAACACTGAATTCATGGTGATTGGATGTTTCGAAATGAACTGCAGGTTTTCCATAGCACATACGTGTATGTAAAGTACAACTGATAAGGGTTGCAGAGTATACATGATACGAATGATGTGATTTTTTATTCTTCCAGCCTTCATAATGAGTCGATGATGGTTGTTTCACTTGTCAACGTGACTTCTATTAACAACTTACCTTGACCTCAGGAACGTAGAAACTCCCTTTTTGACATGACCTGACTCTTTGGGAACAGACTCGTACTATTTACACATGTTTTAACTCTGACATTCCCTCCTGAATCCAAGGGCCAACTGGCCACTTGCTGACTTCGACCCTTTTGTTGTTCGGTACCCGACCTTACATGCTTTAACACATGGGCCATAACTCGACTAAAATCGACTCTAATTGAAAATAAAAACGGCGGCGCTAACATCTGGCTCCAACGGGGATGCTATCCTCCCAGTGAGGTAGCAAAGAACAACAGACCAGGTGCCTGACCATTGGGCCTTATTCGACTTCTATACACTGAAATATGACAAACAAAAACACAACCTAAACCTATCGATGCAGTTTCTAAAGGATTCAGCATAAACTTAGGGCCTTCACTTTGGGCTTCAATTTTTTGCTGACATACTGACTCGACAAAAAAATAAAACAACTATTTACAATTACATGTGACTTAAACGAACTTTATTTTACTAGATAGTGTTTGATATATCTGTAGTTTACAGGCCCCCAACCAACGCACTCTCCATTTATTTCTTCCAAAAAATAAACATTATTTCCGCGATATGCACCGATTTTGAATGGACCCATCCAAAGATTATCAAACTTTTTGTGCTTTCCTTTATCTTCATTTCTCGCATCCCATTTCAACACCAGATCCCCCAACTGAAAGTCTTCCTACTTAGAGTTCTTTTCAAAGTTTTTCTTCATCCTCTCCTGGTGGAGTTGTGATCGATTGTACACGTGTTCCCTCATCTGTTGTGTATGGATCAACTGATTTATTCTCCTCTGCGTGTTGTTTGGCTCGACCTCGTGCTCTTGCAACGATTTTCAAACGGGCAACCTCAGTGAGGTGAAGAAAATTTCATCTACATCGTATACAATCTAGAATGGTGAGGTCGAGATGGACTTATTGGTGGAAACCCTGTCTACCCATAGCGCGTAAATAATTTTTTTGTGCCAGCCCTTCTTGTTGTCTTGCAGGAGTCTCTTGATGATCTCGGTCAATATTTTATTTGACGATTCTTATAACCCATTTCCTTGTGGGTAATACGTTGTGGAATTCCCCAGGGTTATATTGTAATTCTGCCAAAACTTCTCCATCTTCTTGGACTTGAATGTGGCAGCATTGTCTGTTATGATCTTGACAAGGCATCTGAATCTTGACAAGATGTTTGTCTCCATAAATGGGATGATGATTTCATCGGTATCTTGTTTCATGGGGATACCTTCTATCCATTTCATGAAGTAGCCCGTGGTCGTGAGTATCCATTTGTGTTACACTAAGGATGGAGGATTTATTTCCACTATGAAATCCAAACCCCACTGCATGAAAGGTGCTTCAACTAAGATTGGTTTTAGTGGCAGGGGCTGCATCTTTCTTCTTACATCGAAAATCTGACACTCGTGGCAACTAGAAACTTCTTTTTATACGTATGTGAAAATAATATTCCAATAGTAACCTGCTCTTAGGATTTTGTGTGTGGTGGTTTTCTAGTAGTGCTGTCCTCCGCAATCGCCTTTGTGAAATTCCTCGATAGCTCATTTTGCGTCGTTTTCCAGCAAATAGCTCAACAATATCCCTCCAGGATATTTCTAGTACATTGAGCTATCCAACATGCAGAGCCTGATGACTTTGAGCTTTAAAAATCTGGCCTTGGTCTTACTTAAACCCTATTGAGTCTCGGAATTGTCGCATTTTCATCCTCTTTTCCATTCACCATTCTTCACATTTATCCATATTCTACCACTCCATAAACCATTCATTAATACCATTTTCATAATTAAATATGGGTTTAACCTTATTATTTTCCAAATCATTTATTTTAGTATTAAAAGGGAATTTGTGCTTAAATATTAGAAAATTGACATGTTTTCATATATATCTCAAAATTGTGTGAGCTTTGTCATGTGTAGGAATATGTGAAGGATTAATTCAAAAAGACTTCTTGAATACTTCCTCCACCATTTGAATATTTGAGGAGATAATTCAAGCCTATTCCAAGGAGAATATCATGGAGATATAGATAAACATATCTTATCCAAGATATATGAGAGATATGTGTGAGGATTTGAAGGGATCATATTTTGTAATAATGAGAAATTGGTTGAGAGAAAAGTGGAATTGTAATTATGATGTGTTTATCTTCTTTTCAATGCTCTCATGTATAAAAGAGAGTGTCCTATCTTCATGAGGTGGGGGGGAATTATTATGATGTAAGATTGATTCTTGAAAAGGAGAGAATTGTTATGATGTAGATTGGATTCATGAAAATAATATTTTTGTAAACCTACTTGTTGAAGATTAATGCAAGTTCGAATTCAGTGATCTTTTGTCTTTTAGAAGTTAACATCTGTTGATTTAAAAGCTTCCATGTTGGCATCGACAAGGGCCACCGATCCAACTTGGTAAGCTCATTGTAAATTGTTAGTGTAGATTTTCATTTCATGTACCTATTATGTTGAATTCATGTTATTTTGTTTTGATTTCACTATTCAAATTTGTTGCAAAGTGTGTCAACACAGGAACAATTGGATCTCCATATTTCACCATACACAAGATTTAGTGGAGCATCCCACTACACTTAGCTTTCTTTTCCAGAATTGATTAGGTTACACCTTGCTAACACATGCACAATCAAAACCTCCATCTCTCACCCTACATGCACCTATAATGGAATGTTGTGAATGTGCAAAGTGTTAATTGTTGTTTTTTTAGTTGCTCCAGGAGATAGAATCAAAATTAATATTTTCCTTTTATGAGCCATCAATGAACAGGTCCATCACATGAGCAAGAGCTTATGCTTTCTTATGAGTTTTGCTTCCAGCGTTCGAATTGTGTGAAGATTGTTATTTTTAAAAGTGTGTTGGTTTCTAAATGGTTTTCTTATCTAATATATACTAAACAGAGATAGGAACCTATATGTTATTGACACATATAGTGTATCAACTCTACTGATTATGAATCATGGTTGATAATTTATGTTTGGTAATATGTTATGCATATAATTGCACCAACATTTTGGCGTCATTGTGGGGGAGTTGTAAACAGTAATTGGTAGTATTTGAATTAGATTACTTTAATGATTTTGGATTGGTTTTATGGACGACCTAAGGGCAGAGAGAAGACGGTAAGACGAGAGGTAAGAACCTGTGCATCCACTTTAGTGGGGTTTCTCCAAAGTTAGGTTGTCCTCTCCCTTTTATGCAGAAGTGTGTTTCTCCTTATTTTATGCAAAAGTGTGTTTTTATTTATGCAAATTTAGTTTTTATTTATGATGAGATAACTTGTGCGAACCGATAACCTAGTGATAACAGGGTCCCAGTAACACAAGGAGTTCAAGTTTGGTGTGTTTTATTTTTACAAATAGTTTTAATTTCTTAGTTTTAAAATTCAAATCTTTGATGATAAATCATTCTCCTTTTCCAATATGGTTTAACTATGAGTATAAGCTTGGAACATCTCACTCAGATCCTTGCAAAGGTCGGGATCTCCTCTTCTCACAAAAAGGAGATCTTGACAACAACCGAGGGCTTAATTACTCCTCTAACAACAAACGATGAACCAACATACAATGAAGCCTGCACATTTAATGAAGAACAATTATGCGAGCAGGAGGTTGAGGAGGACAATGCAGAGCTGCAGCATGATATGAGCAAGACAAATTATTCCTACAAAAGCCTTATCGAATGATGGTTTCAAGGGAGAATGAGGTTAAATCTGTTTAGCTTTTCTTTATATTTTGTTAAATTATAGTTTCAAGAATTAATTCCACACGGTTATGTATATTTTTTATTGTCAATTGCAAAATTCACAGTGAACGTATTCTTATTACTGTTGCGCTTATGGTTACATTGGAAGTTTGACTACACGTAACAAATCTCTAATTTTTAATTAGTGTAGTGTAGGTAGGACTTTATTTTCAAGTTTTTAGAATAAGTATGCTCTCCTCCGCGCTTCATGCGATCGCGAGGATCAGAAAGTAGGATGACTATGAAGTTTCAAGAATGATAAATTGTTGACAATAAAAAAATTCTCAATCCAATTGTTCAGCTTCAATTTCAAATTATATATCTCCATTTGCTAAACAAAAAAAATTCTTTAATTTTTTAAATTTCTCTTTTAAATCTAGGAATAATACAAAATTAAAATAAAAACTAAAAAAAATCGTTTCTTTGTGTTAAACGAGTATTCTAATTTTATTTTTTATTTAGGAATGCAAATTAAAACATAATCTTTACAAAAATAAAAATAAAAAATAAAAAATAATAATAAAAACCAACACAAAACGTTTGCCAGAAACGCCTCACATAGAAACATTTTGAGAAACCTAACTAAGTTATCCATAAACGAGTTATCTGGACAGTAGGGGGGGGGGGGGTTTGGAGCTCTTGACATTCGAAGGCAAGGAGAGAATTCATGTCGTTTCTTCTTGTCCCTGCAAATAGACCCGTTCGTTCTCAGGCACCATGATCTGATTCATATTTCTTCAAAACAGACAAGGAAAGACCCACCTTTCCAAATACTACATCCCACTTGAAGAATCAGAGAAACATAAACTCGAATATGAGGTGCATTGGCCTTTTGATTTGATTGGAGAGTGTAAAGCTTCAAGCTTAAGATAGCACAAGAAAGTATCAAAGTCGTTCAATGTCCAAGAACTATGAAGAATAGGTAAGAACCGACAGTGTTGATCCTTCAAGTAAAATGCATTCAGATCCTTGCTAGCAAGCCAAACTTGGCAAGAAAGGGAAAGACCCTAATTCATTTGTGATGGAGTTTGTACATAGTTGTTGATGGCTAGAAATTAAACCTTTGATCGAAGAATATAAAAGCACGTACCAATAGATTTATTTGTTCGAGGACATGAATACATCAACACGCAAAGGCAAAGCATGGCGTCTCTCCTTATAATTAGTTTACTCGGCGATTGTTTGTTGATGAACCTCATCTTATCCATATGCACAATTTGACAGTTTTAGAGCCGGACTTACATTTAACATGTTCAAAGAAGGTGGGATAGGGAATCATGGTATATTGAGTATCAAACACATGTTGTATATGGCTTATTTATTGATAATTTGGAGGACTTCCAGCATCAACTGGAGTGTTGCAGGGGTTTTACTTAGCTTTCCCAACTGTGGCAATGATTTTGTTCCATACCCTTTGAGCACCAATGATGGTTGTAGCCAAGATACCCTTATACAACACAATGAAATGATTGAACCCAATCGACTACTCCTGCATCTTTATCTGTACCTAAATCCTATGCTCCTGGTTTGTCTTCATATCGATCAAAAACCTATCCATCGCAGCATCACCATCAGCAGAATAAACTTGGTATTCCCTTGCTACCTATGCCAGATAAGTTGTTGACCTAGTACTGGTGAATAATGTCGGCAATCCACCAACATTAGAGGCAATAAGCATATTCAGATTCACTTGATCCAGATGATGAACCCATTTCAATTGATGACCTTGAACCACCAGCAACAGAGGGATTATTTTTTTTTAATCGATCGATGACCCACCTGGATCAGGGTAGGCACTATGTTTGCTTAGAATAGATTTTTTCAAATTCTCAATTGACTTAGCAGCATCCGTAGTTTAAGCAGCACTTGTTTCACTTGGCTTTGTTTACCCCGTAGCGTGTGAGAATTCACCTTGATTCCTTTCATACAGAAAACGGGCCACAAGGGCCTCAATGGAAATGATATAACTGACTATGCGATGAGAATTAGATATAATTGCAGAAACTTTGTTAAAGTTTAAGCTATTATTAGGTTACCTTTCTATTTACTAGATAGCAATAGCATAGACAGGATCATTGAGAGAAACACAATCACAAGAGTACAGAAGCATTTATCCTGGGAAACCCTCAAGGGGAAGAAAACCCAGCAAAACTCCCTTAATATAGATAGCCAATACAATGCCAAGATAGTGAACAAAACAACACATAAATTCTTCTTCCAAGGATGCGCCTCTGTCTCTCTTCCTTCTTCTGGAAACTGGTAACTGCAGCTTCCTTCAATACTTGTGAACTATATGAGTGAGCTAAGTGTGTGTCTAAATGAGGCGCTGACCTCTCTTATTTATACAATTCTGGCACGTGTGGAAGTGTCTCTTCACTGGCAGGGCCGACTTCTTCTTTTGGGTGGTTATAACCACCTTTAATATATTATGGGGCCTCTTTAATATATTCTAGGGCTGACTTCTTATTTAGCCTATTACAATTAGGGTTTGACCAATCCACAAAAGGAGATTTGGTCATTTACAATACCCGACATGATCAATCCACAAAAGGGAATTGATCTAATCAATAATAAATATATTTTATCTTTATCCACAAAAAGGGATAAGAATATTATTTGCAGTTACACAATATTTTAACACTCCCTCTTAATAAGAAGGATATTCTTTATCTTTTGACAGGTCACTGGATGTCGACATTAGTTGACGGGCGAAATTGACCGTTCGTCAACTGGAAGAGAGAGTTTGGTCCAGGGTTGTCTAAATAACCCAAGCCATTTGGTGTAACTCGTTCTGATGGGTTTAATGGCTCCGTTAGCCAATCTAAGAATCCTAAAAGAAACGAATAAAAGAGAGAAATAACTAACTAATTACTAAACAATATATATATGTGTTCATATGCTCTAATGTAATTGTAATTATTGTATTTAAGCAGAAGATATACAAGTCTCATTTATTTACATGATTTACAAGATGCAAGTTTTAATCGAAACTTACGAAAATCAATGGAAAAATGATTGCTTCTAGGAAGTAGATAAATAAAGAACATAAAAATATTTATTGTTTTTCTTTTATAAATTTAAAGAATCTTGCAAAAAACGTTAATGAAACATGAACATGTGGATAGTCAAAGTTAAACCATACATTCATTGTTTCATTCATAAACAACTTAACTAAATAACAAACATAATAAGCTGTCGCTAATCAATGAAACTGGTATTTATCTTTTTGTATTGTATGAGCTCCTGCCTGTACTGTTGTTAAGGTAAACCTATAACAGAACAATACTAACACTTCCAGAATACATTCAAAAAAGTATTTGATATTGGAGTAAATTAATAACAACAGGAAGACAACTAATTAAAAATCATGTGATCTTAAGATAATCAATATTTAAGAACGAAAGAAAACTCAATTCTGAGTATTGATATTATCCATCATTTAACATTAGAAATAAATTCCACAATAATCAAATGATCGATTGATCACATATAAAAAATGGAATAAGAAATTATGGGAAGCATATAACATTTAACAGTATGAAAACACCATATGATTGACAAGCTAAAGCTAAAATCAAGTGTTATAACATTTTCATAATACAACAATAATGAAAGAATGAAATGGAATAAATATCACACAAGTCTAAAGCCAAAGATGAATTACTTTCCCATATTCTTTCTCAAAATCACATGCCCATATTGTAGTCCTGGAAGAATTGTTTTGGATAATAGACTCCTAAAGATTGGAAAAATTAATATATAAATGATAATAATTAACCATGTATTCATAAAAAAGATTAAACCTATTTAAATCAATGCATAATCAATTATTCAAAGAATATGAAGATATTATATGAAAATAAAACCATTTTACTCATAGGACAAAAGCCATTAAGCAACCTCGAATTCCATATTCTTCTTTAAAAATACTTGTCCATTCTACCAAAGCTTCCAGCCATCCATTACTCCATTTGAAAAGAAATAAAAAGTTTACAAAAACGATAATATACAAAAGAGAAAGGATTAAAATCCTCCTCTCCAATTCTTGGATCCCCTGGCTCTGATCTTTCTCATATATTTATAAAATGAATGAACAGTCTGGGCGTCACTATTAATTTCCGCCACCTAAAATATTCCTCTAAAAGAGATCCAAATATATCTCAAATAATGCATTTTTGGGGGGAAATATCTACGCGGGAGGTAAATGGGTCCATTTTGGTTCTGGGTTTTCAACTGTTTCTTCTAATTCCTCACGGTTTGGCTGCAATCAGTTCTTCCAAATCGCCTCTCTAATCTTGACGTCTTTCCAAATTTTATCTGTTGTTGCTTATAAAATTATTTGTAGAAATCCAAAATTATTTTTGGATCAATCATATTGAACGTATTTGGATAATAAAATCAAGCCATGATCAGATCCGTATCAAATATTTGATAATAGAAACCTGTGAAACAAAAAGAAACCTAAATTAATAACCTAAAAATTATGAATAAAACAAAATCTAGAAAAATAAAAAATGAATTTAAACTAACTATAACTTATAAACAAACATTATTTATAATTTGTTTTCAAATATGATCTAGAAGTTTCAAGTTAATGGAGAAAAAATATTAATTTTAGCCTTTTATAAAATCAAACAAATGATAGATAATTATTTGATTATTATTATTTTGAAATGAGATGCAAAATGAAAAAATAATTTAATTAATTATATCACCAAATGATTTCATGAAAATGAGAAACCAACCAAGATATTATTTGATAAAGTATTGAACACATTATTCAAAATACTCAAACTTGCTAATGAGCAAAATAATGAACACATAATCATAATTTAAACAAAAGTAAACATTTGATAAAAATTAACGTTTTGTTTAAATTGAGATTTTTATGTTCGTTTCTAACTTTTGACATATATTCTTGTAATGAATGTCTCAAACTATAGTGAATGTCTTAAGTTTGTCTCAAAGTAAGCCAAGGTATGAAACTATTTGAAAAGGTTGATTCTGTAGCTCATTATAATTATCAGGATTCGAATGGGGGGGGCCTTTAAATTTTGTAAAAATATAGGGGGAGTTGTTGGGGCCCAACAAATGGCAACTTACTGGGTGAAGCAGTTATCTCTGATCTGATAAGATTTCATCTCAGAAAGAAAATAATAAGACTTGAAAAAGGATTTAAGCTCCCTAAAATAAATTCACTCTGAGACCATAAGGTATTAGGATAAGCTCAATGTTATAACCAAACAATGGAATTTTCTTTGCAAAGGATTATAACCTGAAATAATGTCTTAATCAAAGAGTCACGATGTTTATAAAAGAACTTCAATACCATTGACAGAGCCATTGTTGCCAGTAGGCATCCATAGCCTCGACAGGGATGTCATTTAACCCACTCAAATGCTTGAATCCCATCCAATAGTTGTATCCACATGATATATACTTCCATAAAAGATAATTTAAAAACATATACCTGCTGCCTCTCGACCCAATATTGCTTCATTGCCAGCAGGCCTATTCAGTACCCTGACAAAGTTATCTTGGTATCATGTGTGCATTTACCCGCTGCCAGCGAGCCTGTTTAGTACCCCGACGGGTTTGCACACACTTCCCACACATGAGTGATTTCAACCCTCTTATGCCACTTTTAAATAATAATACAATTATAGATTTCTTGATGACAAAAAGAGCAGGGTGATACTGGAGGTTAATTGCAATACAGATGAATAGTTGACCATGTTATTTTCTTTCAAAACTATAAGTTTTATCATGGTTTAGAGATTTTAGATTTCCTTTAAGAAATCATCTAGAGAATGGGGAAGCACTTAAAAGTGATTCTTTAAGAATATGGATGGCGTAAAAAGTTTAAAGATCATCGTAATTCTCAAAGATTTAAACCATATCTCTGGTGTAATACTCTAGCAAAGACAATTTGAGGACAAAATGAAAGTGACAATTGACTTAAAAATCAATTGTTTGAGCTATATCTTAATATCAGGACCTCTTTGAAATATTTCAATTTTCTTGAAAAAAACAAGTCTTAAAATAAATGCTTCCTTTGACAATATATCTTTGATCAGAAATATATTGATTCAAAAAGACATATAAGAAGAAAACCCATTCAAATAAATCAAAGAAAACAAGAAACACACAACAAACCAAATCAAATTTTATTAATGGGATTCAAAATAAGAAGTACGCAAAATCAAAACAGCAAAAAAAAACTTTTCAAGAAACAATTTTGGCCAAAGATAAACTTGAGTTTTTCTATCCACTATCATCTCACTGTAAAATAAAGGAAGAAATGAATCATATAAAATATCATGTGCGAGTAAGTCCTTTTCTTAAGATAGTGATGCATAAGATATTACTTTGACCAAGCATTATTATTAAAAATACAAGAGACTAAAAATAGAAAAATCATTATTAAGATGAGTGCAGTCCTACTCGTGGCATCTTGAGTTAGGGTTGAATTGATAGTTTAAATTTACTTATCTCTTTACTTTCCATTTAAAATTTTCATGATGATACTGCGTTTTTGAAAAGAAATATTCAACGAAAAGCAAAGAGAAAAAGATTTAAAGTGGACTTCTATGACAATCATCATGTTATGGTTCTCATGGTGTGCTCGCTTGTGTTCATAACTGCATTATTACAAAGAGAAAAATTGAGAAATAAAACTAAAAGAAAACCTACTCCTAAACCTATTCTAACTACTAAACAAATAAAAAATACTAAGTGAATTCATGCTTCCAATGTAGCCATCGGAGTAGATCCAATCCTGCAATGGAAACAAAATCAAATATTACTAACAAGAATGGTAGTATATCGAAAAATAACAAAAATATATCATACTTACCTTTATCATCATCATTTAGAAACAAAGTAAGCATGATCTTACCATTCCCTTGAAACTTCTTGATGTATGAATCCTCCAACCATTCTGCAATCTGGTTGTGATATGGGTCATAATGGCACGGATGAACATAAGTAAGTTTAAAAATATTGTCATTATTATAGGGACCTGACATAACCATCAACCAAGGCCGAAGTGTCCCATCCTCCTGACCACTCTCCAAGTGTTCATCAATTTCTTCACATGAAGGATCTAAGAGAATCATGTTATGCTTATTTTCTAGATATTTAGGTAGAAAGAAAGCAAGCACAACTTTATCTTTATTATGAAGATTTTTTAGAAACGAATCTTCAAGCCATTCTAAGATCATGTCATAAAAATTAAGATGCAAACTATGACTTTGATGAAATGGATATATTAGTAGGGAACACATCATAAGAAGATTCATGACATCAGTTAGATTATTGGTTTGAACGTTTCCTTTGATGAGATTGATCGTTTCAAAATGTGAAACATAAACATTAAAATTTGAACTAATCAAATAACGAATATGCAATGTAGAATATTCGATTTCCATAAGGATGAGTGCATTGTATTTTTCAAAAATAAATCATGTAAAATTATCTTGCAACATGTCATTTTTCCATTCGAGTGATGAAAGTGAAAGAGCATAAAATCCGACTTGATAAGTGTTATGTTTGGAATTAGTTTCACCAAATTTTGGCATATTGAAAATATTGGATTGTGGTGGCAAAGAGTAAGATATTGTGGGTAAAGTATCAAATCCACTAGAATCTAAGAAGAGACCGGGATATAAAGAGTAAAAGGAATTATAAATAAGCACATTAAAAGAATAACTTGAGATATGATATTTAACAATGGTATTCTCAAGACATTCCTCTTCATTTTCCTTAAAACTTTCACTCTGTTTTGGTGATAAATTCTTCAACATAATATGATCATCTAAATTTGCCTCCTGTACGATAGATAATTCAAAACTTTCATGGAAAACATCTGATCTTTCAAGTTTATAAGGTATAATTTGTAGATGAGGGGTTAAGGTTACTTCTTCCAATTGCAGATCTACATCTCTAATCAATTTCATTGGAATGTTAGAATGTTTAAGATCATTTTCATCACCTAAGTTTTCTTCAATAGCCAAATTTAAATACTGATTAGAGCAAGAGTTAGGAGAATGAAGACATTCACCTTGACCCAACATCGAATCTTCTTCCACAATGGTCGAGGACTGAAAATACAATGATTCAGAGGAAAAACCAATTTGATTGTCAGTAAGAACAGTTTCAATATATTCTACCTCCCTTGCTTGTTCAACATTTTCGGATGAATCCCTCTCATCCTGTGAACACAATTCTTCTTGCAATTGAGTGATAGTATTTATAATTGCTTCATCATTTGCGGTCAAATATGACTGGATGCAAGCATCATAGAGGCGATTTAATAAAAATGACATGTCATCAAGATTAAATTTACAAAGAACATGATGGATTCTTGTCGAAAAGCCTTTTGAAGATGAATCGCCATTGATTAGCAAAGTCTAAAATTCTTCACATATTTGATTGTAATCATAGATTTCAAAAACATTTAAAAATTCATCTACAAACTGAAACAAATCAAAAATGTGATACGCTAGAAAAGACTCAAACCAATGTTTAATTTGACCCCTAAAAGGAAAAGAAAATAATCTGCACAAAACCTTTAAATCAGAAATATCATGCTTGATGCATTTACACCAAAACTTGTTAATATGGTCTTTTGCAGATACATTCCCCCCACCATCAAAGGTGAGTTTGGATAAGAGAGAGACTGTCTTGT
>ML833597.1:29854-51142 GCA_009831015.1 Picea engelmannii
AATAATAATAATAATAATAATAGTTTTTATTTGAAAAATAATCCTATTTTTGTTTGGTTTTGTTATAACTATATAAAAAATAAAAATAAATAAATAAAATGTATAATAATTTTCTTTTAATTGCTTTGTTTAATTATAATAATAAAAAGAATTTTATTTTTAGTTTGTTTTGTTTTATAAAAAAAAAAATTACAAAAATAAAAACAAATTATAAAAATAAAAAACACTTAAAACTTAAAAATCAAAACAACAAAAACAAATAAAATTGCAAATGACATTCTCTAATTCCTGAAAACAATATGCTTAACATTAATTTGTTTTTCTTAATTCACTTCAAGCAACAATCAACAATGGAATAAGTGCGCTACGACAACAGGTAAAACACATTTTTTTTATCTCTTTAATTCACCGCATTCGTACTTAATCTCACATTTTCTATTTTACAATGATCTCACAAATTTGATTGCGTGATTAGTACTAAGTTTGATTGCATGAATGAAGATGCTTGCATTCCATACCACAATGATTCTCAAGAATTGTAAAACTCTTCAGAAAAGCATGCTTTATTAAAATCTTGAAGGAGCTAAATTTTTCATCACACAACGTTTGTCGCTACACCGCCATCTTTCATAAAACCAATTACGCATGACATGATCATTTACCTTTCTCCTTCCAAGCTTATTCATCATCCATGTTGGACTCCACTATTTCATTGCCTTATCTGTCATGAATCCACACGTGCCTATCTTTCTGAGTCGCATACATTCTTTATCTTTTTCAGTTCATTTTGCCTTGTCAATAAAACTATCCATCTCCCTTTCCATAACTACATTGTCTTGCCATAAACATTGTTGCTATTGAGATATTTCCTATAGTCCTACCAATATTTTTATCAGAACTTGTGTTGACTGATGTGGGATTCCTCAAGGTCCACCTTTCAACAAGTCTTGCCCCATCGACCTCAACACCTTATCTAGGATATAGACTAGAATTCCTTTGGAGTACCTGGAGGCTTGCATGCCTTAATGGCAAGTTCTCTCGCTGACAATCATGGGAATACATCATTGTCCCTTGATAGTCAGATCTTGCAAGTGGCTCGACATCAGCTCATTCATTCACACTTCGCAAGATGTACTTAGGTACCTTGGCACTCATTGACATCAATGGTGAGTTTATCTTGCATTGGTTAACGACATTCATCAATGGTTAGTAATCCAATGACTTCTCTTCATGCTCGACATCGACACATTCATTCGCATGACTAGAATTGTACCATGGGGCTTAGCAGTGGGTGAAGACTATACACTTTTCCATGACTCCATCAATAGTTGCAGCAGTATTTTTCCAGCACCACAGTTCTACTTTCATACTTCCTCTTTTCCATGATTCATCAGTAGCAGTTCAGATTCCTCCACTTCACATTCTCTTATATAGAAATTACAACAGTCACAGCTACAACAATAGTCACCTTTCACATGATCCTGCAGTAGTGACATCTTCCATGCTCCAGCAACTACATCAGCCATATTCCTATTACATAATTCATCTATTTTTTGGGTAAGTGGAGGTATGTTGTTTTCTACTCTTTAATCATGCAATTCCTTACATGCTAGAGTGAATGAATTTGGAAAATTCCCTCACCATGTTCCACTTCCTTTCTCCTTTTCGTACACATAACACATCTTCAGTTGGGAGGGGGGGTGGGGGGATATTCATTACCATTTGATTCCATTTACAAATTCATCACCTCATATATTGATGACCAACATGTCTCGTACGAACTACACTTTGTTGCACTTTTTCGAGCTATTGATCTATCTTGGCATGATTCGTAACATCAAGAAAAGGATTTCTTATGCACGTTGATGGCTTATCATTTCCAATGCATGTGTGCTTAAAATATTATTACAACGAGCAAACAAGTAAACAAAATGAATGTTGTTAACACAAGAACCAACATTTGTTATATTCATGATTGTCGCACAAGAACCAACCATCAGAAACATCATTTGTTACTTATGTATTTCACACCATGGAATGATTTCTGTTAGCGTCGGAAGTCACTCCTGGATTGCAGCAGGAGCAGAGCCCAACACCCATCAGTTTAATGTCACGATTTGTCTATGAAGGGGTGATCAAATGGAAGAAAACTCAAAACAACATCGTCTTAACTCTGAAACTAGGCCAAGAATGCATGGGCAAGTGAGGTCTTAGATAAACTTCAAACAGTGAGTTGTAATAAGGGTGATCAGGGGGAAGACTTGTACGAGAAGGGTGCGAGGGTCTGTCGTAAACATCAGGTTCCTAACAGAATGGAGAAGAAAGCGTCCAAACACAAGATCCTCTTACATTGAAACACAGAAGACTAGAGAATACAATAATGTAACAACAAATCCTTTATCATAACATAATTGCAACAATTCATGCGAATCATTCGATCATGAACTCTCTGGTATGAGACGAAAACATAGACAGAGTAAGGAAACTGTTTGTCATAAAACAAGAAATCTCAGATACAGATGCACAACCAGGAAACTAGAATGGTTGTTAAAACTTTACAGTTGGGAGCTGTGCTCTACCATCGATCCCTACAAAAATGGCGAAAACGCCTACATATACTCAAAATAACAACAGCAACAAAATCGAGACGTTGCATTAAACACATTGCATCTGCATGGCTTCTGACAATCTACAGTTGCAGTCTTTGAATGATCATGCACCTATGGCAGACGCAATCGAACTTCTGACAGCTCCATGGGTGAATTGACGTGCCTTTAATTCGTCGTCGAACTTTCCCATTATGGTGGAGGCGATGTCTAACCACCACCAACTACCTTAATAACTGCTTTATTGGGATTGAGGATGGCCCAGCCAACTCGACACCTTTGGGACGTGGAATACCCTTCGAGCTCCCACCTGGGTTAGCTGAACGGCCTGAGGCATAGGCGTGGATGCCAGCGCAAAGGATGGGGCACATAACGGGGGTGGTGGTGCCAAAATTATGAGGGTGAGATATGAAGTGACGAGGCATGAGAGAAATTACAGGGGAAAGCACATGGAGGAAGGAAATAAGCAGAGGGGGCAGGAGACGAGATATAATCGGGCACATTTTAGTGGGAGGCTGACGTGGAAGGGAGCGGGACACATGGCAGGTGGTGAGTGGATGATGAGATGGGGAAGGGACCACTCAGACCAGAAGAGAGGAGACGGACAGATGTTGGAGGATGAGGAAGGGGCTAAAGGGAGCGAGCGTCATCGCACGGTTAGGTGGAGAACAGATGGCAAGATGACACGATAAGGAAGGGGACCCCACGTTGATTAAACGCAGAAATACATAGGATGTCTGGATTGCCTGTGCGTCGTTGATCCGGGCGCTCAAATCGTAGCCGTTGGAGAGATGCATCTTCGATTCCGGACCCCCCCCTCCGCTTAAAGGTAGAAAAGCGGGGGGGGTCCGGAATCACCCTGCGCACCGTTGATTCGGGCGCTTCGATCGCAGCCGTTGAAGAAGTGCGCCCTCGATTCCGGACCCCCCCCCCCTCCGCTTAAAGGTATAAAGGCGCGGGAGGGCAGAATCCTTTGTGCGTCGTTGACCTAGGCGTGCGAATTTCCGCTGTCCGAACTTGCTTTCCGCTTACCACAGGCGCATTTTGATTCTGGTACTTAGGGTAAGTGGGTTTTTAACCCGCTCCTTTGCAATATAACCCACCTTACAAGAAATGTCGCTAACATTAGGCTCCGTGGGGGATAGAGTTGTCCCTGTGATGCTCTAATGACTCTTTTTGCAGATTTAGTGCCTTGTTGTTGGGATATGGAGTCATTTATTAAGATGAAAACAAAAACAAAAGAGCCGACTGTGGCTCACAAAAAACATTTCTTCAAGAAATGCCCATTTACTGGGCCATTAAAAACTTCTTTGCCTTCCAAATCCTGCAACCTGTAAGTGTTGTTTGCAAATACTTCAGAGATCTTGAAAGACCCAAACCATAGGGCATCAAACTTACTATGCTTTCCCTTTTCCTACCTGGGTGCATCCCATTTGAGCACCAGATCACCCAGCTCGAATTCCTTCCTTTTGCTCTTCCTGTCAAAAGCCTGCTTGATCTTCTAGTGATGATAGTGGGCCCTGTTCATGACCTGTTCCCTGACCTACTGTACTTCCACCATCTGATGAATCCTTCTGACCATATGGTCAGGCTCTCCTTCAAGGTCCTGGAGGAAATTCGCCACAGATAAGGCGAGTTGAGTAGGGAAAACAGCCTCTGTCCCATAAACAAGTTGGAAAGGTGAAAAGCCCAGGGATTTCTTTGTTGTCACCCGATCAACCCATAGAGCAAATTTGAGTTTTGAGTCCCAGGCCCTTTTATTGTCCTCCAGTAGCTTCTTGATGAGCTTGATCAGACTTTTATTGGAGGACTCTGCCAGTCCGTTTCTTTGAGGATAATAGGGAGTAGAGTGAATCAGTGAAATCTCAAACTGTTCACAGAACTTGACTAGAGGCTCAGACCTGAAGGGGGTGGCGTTGTCAGTGACAATTTTGCTAGGACAGCCAAATCTAGCTACGATATCTTCCAGGAAGCTGATAATTACTTTGTGAGAAGTGCTCCTAGTGGGGACAACTTCTATCCATTTGGTGAAATAATTTATCGCAGTCAGGATCCATCTGTGTTGGCCACTTGAGGGAGGATGAATTTCTCCGATGAAGTCCAATCCCCACTACTGAAAGGGTGCCAAAACTACTACAGTCTTGAATGGAAGAGATTTGAGCTGCTTCTTTCCTGAGAACTTTTGGCATTTGATGCAAGCTCTGATTTCTCTGCAGACATCAGGGAATAAAGTGGGCCAGTAGTACCCAGCCCAGAGGATCTTATGAGTCATGGTCTTCCAGAAATGATGACCTCCGCAGAGACCGCTATGGAAATCAAACACAACCTTTTGGGCTTGTTGCGGGTCCAGACACCTTAAAAATACCCCTAGGGGGTCCTTCCAGTACAAGGCTTGGTCAATGAGGCAGTATCTGACTGCTTTGAGCTTTAAAGCTCTGGCCTTGCTTTTTCCCAATCCATCAGGGGGCTTTAATTCTTGCAGAAAATACAAGATATCCTTGTACTAGGCGCAAGTTGCTAGTGATAAGGCACCCTGAAAATGCTCGTTGGATGATTCAGCTTGCTCATTGATGAATTTAATCCCCAAGGCTTTGCAATTAGATTCAGCCAGCAACTTGGATAAACCCTGCCCCTTTATCAACTTGTTGGGCTTAATCTCTAGATCAAACTCTAGAATCTTGGCAATCCACTTACCTCTTCTTCCGTCTATGTCAAGCTGTATAAGAATGTCCTTCACAGAAGCCGAAGGAACATATGCAGTGATCTTTGAGTGCAATACATAGACTCTGAAAGATTTGAGAGCTTTCACCAATGCATAGGCCTACTTTTCCATGATCTCGTACTGGACTTCTGCATCTCTTAATGCCTTGCTGAAGAAGGCAATGGGCTGCTCTCGTCCTTCCCCATTTTTCTGCAACAAAACCACTGCTACGGTATCATAAGAGGAAAAAGAAAAGATCAGGAAGTCTTTGGAATAGTCAAGACTGATCAGCACAGGTGCCTCAGTCAATGCCCTTTTTATTTGGTCAAAAGATTCCCTGGGTTCAGCGGTCCATTTCACTTCATTTTCCTTCTTGAGCATGGCTATAATGTGTCTCACCAGCTCCGCAAAATTTGAAACGAATCTCCTTAGAAAATTAATCTTCCCCAAAAAGGCCTGAACCTCCTTCTTAGATCTGGGAAGCGACAGGGTTTGAATTGCCTCTACCCTACTAGGATCAATTCCCACTCCCTTTGTTGATACTAAATGGCCTAATAGCTTCCCCTCTTTCATAGCAAACAAAGATTTCTTGGGGTTTAAAGATAGGCCGAACCTGCAACACTTCAGGAAAACCTTCTTCAAGTGGCAGCAGTGCTCCTTGTCTGTCCTGGAGAAGACTGTGATATCATCCAAATAGATTACTACAAACTGATCCTTCTCCCCAATGAAGGCTATATCCATAGCTCACTGAAATGTTGCCCCTGCATTCATCAATCCAAAAGGCATTTTGGCATACATGAATGTGCCCCAAGGAGTGGTGAAGGCTGTTTTTTCTTTGTCCTCAGGTATGACTGATATTTGATTGTAACCAGAGAAACCATCAATCATGGATATTCTAGATGCACTAGTGACCTTCTGCAATATGTGTTCCATGTTGGGCAGGGGATAATTGTCCTTTCTTGAGATTCTGTTCAGGTTCCTGAAATCAACACAGAGTCTGATTTCTCCACTTTTCTTTCTTACTGGGACCAAATTGGCTACCCACTCAGAATACCTCAAGGGGACAATGATTTGGGCATCTAGCAATTTCTTCACTTCTTTCTCCATGACTGGTAGCAACATGGGATTTATCTGTCTCAGCTTCTACTTGAATGGCTTAGCCTCCTCTTTCAGTGGGATCTTATGCTGAATGACAGATGTGTCATAAGTCTTGAGGTATTCATAAGCCCATGCAAACACATCAGCGAATTCCTTTAATAATTCGGTATATTCCGCCCTTGTTCATTGGTTAGGCTGCTCGATAAGTTGACAAACTTAGGTTCATCCTACGTGCCAATGTTGCATTCGGCTATGTCCACATCTTCTCTTGAAACACCACCCTTTATTGCCACATCATTTTTGTCAAACAGTCTTTCTAAAGGGACCAGTCCCCTCGGAATGTGATTGCTAGGTAGTTGAATAATCTGGTGATTAACAATTTTATTCAAGAATACCTCAGAGGGGGGGTCACCTTCGGGATTAGGGTCCTGATCAATGTGAAATGCAGAAAACTCATCAACGGACTGAAGAAATTTTTCGATTTCAAGATCATCCTCGAATACCTTCCAATGATTTATGTTGTCCGGGATGGATGGCATGTATCTTACCTCAACCTCACCATCAATCTTTGGAGGCAAGGGGATTCTGAACAAACTGGCTGAGACTGCTAGGGAGTCGGCTGCGGTATTCTCTTCCCTGGGGACAAAAACAATGTTGAAAGCAGAGAATAAATTATCGATCAAGTCCCATACCTCATTTCTGTAGCTTCTAAGCCGAGGATGCTTGGCCTGATAAACATTTTTGACCTGTTGGATGATCAATTTTGCATCTCCAAACACAACCATCTCCTTAATTCCCATTTCTTTTGCAGCCCTCATACCCAGAACAAGAGCTTCATATTCTGCCACATTGTTGGTGATTTCGAATTCCAGCTTGTATGACAGAGATATGGTCTCTTGACAGGGCGATATGAAAACCACTCCAGCACCTGCACCTATACTGGAGGAAGCTCCATCAAAGAACATCTTCCAAACAGAGGTGATTGGAGGGGGTATCTCCCGATTAAGAATGGGCTGCTTTCTGATCTGTAACGGGGCCTCAGGAGTTTCAGAGATCTATAACAAACTAGACCCTAAATTAGTGTCGAGTGCAAAGATGGGGTGATTAGTGGGGTTAGCTTCATCACTGACGATATAGGCTAGTTGGGCTTCTCTGTACAACCTCCTGTGTTCTCCTTCGAAAACTGGAATGGTGGCATATGTGAGATCCATCTGTAACGTTCCTCCAAGTCTCTTAATCCAAGACCTTGACAACAACATGCCAAACTTGGGGGGAACGTCAGCTACCACAATGTCCATGACCACACTCTTCATGGGTAGTTGAAACAAAGAAACCACCAGGTCCTTGATAACTCCTAGACATTGCACCCTTCTCGAATCAAAAGAGTACAAATCATGATAGGCCTTGGTCACCTCTAGTCCCAGTACTTCCATGACTATCTTGGGCATAAGGTTATGGGAAGCTCCTGAATCTATGAGGCAATTATGCAACACTTTATCATGTATGTTCAGGGAGGTGTAGAAGGGAGGAGAGGACTCATCTCGGTCTTCTACCATGGGACCTAGGATGACGGCTGGCTTCTCATCTTGAAGGTTCACTGAGTCAGAGGGAGGCTGAGAGGACTCAGATTGTAGCAGCTTAGAGAGGGACCTTTTAAAATCTTCATTTTTAACTAGCTCAGAGATGGGGATGGGAATCTTGATCTTTTGAATTTCATGCTCAAAATTAAAAGAGGAAAAAGGCTTGGGAGCTTCCCTTACCTCAATGACAGGTTCTTTGGCTACTGGCAAAGTACTCTGAGTTCTCTTTTCGTTTGTCGTGGTTACTGCATTTTTAATAGGCTTATCTGCTATGAGGGGCTGGTCTTGGCTGTCAAAGTCTCCTTCTTTCTTTCTTGACCTGAGATTGTATCTATTATAAGTATGGCCGGCCCTTTCTCCCTTACCTAACTCATGTATTTGAGCATTCATTAGGGATTTTTCATAGGCAGACTGAGTCAAATGGGGAAAAGGAGGAGCCTCTTCAACATAATGAATTTCAGGGTCGAACTCGTCTATCTCTTCTCCTTCTTCATGAGTAACCAGGTTATTTTTGAGGGGGGTTTGAATCCTTTGATCCTCTCTATCTTTTCCCCTTTGTTCTCTTGGGAAGGTCTGTGGTCCATTGTTATTAGGTCTCCTGAAACCTCTATTATCATCATTTTGGGGATTTCTGTACATGGGCTTCCCTTCTAACTCCCACCTTTCCATCCTGGCAGAAAGTGATTTTAGTACTCTGGTTGTCTCATCTGTCTGATGGGGAATGGGAGAGGAACTAGATGGGGAGGCTTCAGGATTTTTCTTAGATATGTTTCTATCAGCAGCATTCCTGAGTCGGTCAACAACCAATATGTTAGATTCTACTTCCACGGTTGCATCCTGCATGTGGGCCAAGGTAGTGGCTCTTCTCTCTCTTAATAGTAGGCAGAAATCAGGATCAAAAGCAATATCATAAGTGATCTTAGCCGAGGCTTCCGAAGGCTTTATCTCAGCGGGAATTTTATTATACATTTTGTTGAATATCTTGGAGAAGTCAGAGACATACTCTCCTTCTTTTCTCTTCAAAGATCCAAACTCTGTCATATAATACATGAAATATTTTTTGTCTCCCCACTGTCTCAAAAAGACATTATCTAGAGCTTCGATCCCATCAATAGATCCATGAGGCAGGGCCTTGAACCATTTTCTAGCTTTGCCTTGGAGGCTATGGACAAAAATCCTCATCCATACGTCTGCATGCATGATGACATTATCATCTGTGAAACTGTAAAAGGATTCTAGGTGTTCATCTGCAGTTACATCCCCTTCACCCGTGAACTTGGGTAGTTGCTTGAGGTAACCATCTGCCGGGAGGGCATTGAGGGGCTGAGGTAACACAAGGGGAGCATACTTCACGACTATAATAGCCTCCATCCTGGTCATAGGGGGATTATCACCAGCCATGGGAGTATTACGTAGAGGAGAGCTTGGAGGAGAAGGAGTGTGAACAGGAGATACCGAAAAAGGGTTCCCTGAAGGAGAGGGAGACAACAGGGAAAATAGAGAGAGAGCTAAGGGACTTGAATTTGCAGATGTTTCTCCCTGTGCAGTAATAGTAATAACAGGAGGGGTGGTGAAACCTTCTGAGGCCCGAGGTCTGTGCTGAGGCACAACTTCTAGTGAGGGAGGAGTGACAAGGATCTCTCTTTCTGAAGCCAGACCAGGAGGAGAAAACTTGGCAGGAACACTTTCAAAATTCAAAAAACGGGAAACCTTAGAGAAATGATGGCTAGGAAGCTGAGAACAAGAAAATGAAGTTTTTACAGAAGGAGGTGGGGAAATACCTGGTTCGGTGGCAAAGCTTTCTCCTTGAGAGGGCTTCCCTTTTCTGATAATCACCTCCGGATTTTCTTCAGACGTGGCCAGAGGTAGCTGTGGATGGGACCACGTGTGTCTACCACTAGAAGCCACAACTAACCCAACAGGTTCACCGCAGTGGAGTTGTCACAATGGAGTCGCAAGGTGCATAGTAGCAATCTCAATAGTTCTGATATCTAATGCACCTTCAGAATCAGCTGATCGTTGTCATTCAATCCCGGGGAAAATATTCAACTTCGTCCCCGGCAACGGCGCCAAAAATGTTAGCGTCGGAAGTCACTCTTGGATTGCAGCGGGAGCAGAGCCCGACACCCATCAGTTTAATGTCACGATTTTTCTATAAAGGGATGATCAAATGGAAGAAAACTCAGAACAACATCGTCTCAACTCTGAAACTAGGCCAAGCATGCATGGGCAAGTGAGGTCTTAGATAAACTTCAAACAGTGAGTTGTAATAAGGGTGATCAGGGGGAAGACTTGTACGAGAAGGGTGCGAGGGTCTGTCGTAAACATCAGGTTCCTAACAGACTGGAGAAGAAAGCATCCAAACACAAGATCCTCTTACATTCAAACACAGAAGACCAGAGAATACAATAATGTAACAACAAATCCTTTATCATAACATAACTACAAAAATTCATGCGAATCATTCGTTCATGAACTCTCTGGTATGAGACGAAAACATAGACAGAGTAAGGAAATTGTTTGTCATAAAACAAGAAATCTCAGATACAGATGCACAACCAAGAAACTAGAATGGTTGTTAAAACTTTACAGTCGGGAGCTGTGCTCTACCATCGATCCCTACAAAAATGGTGAAAACGCCTATATATACTCAAAATAACAACAGCAACAAAATCGAGACGTTGCATTAAACACATTGTGTCTGCATGGCTTCTGACAATCTGCAGCTGCAGTCTCTGAATGATCGTGCACCTATGGCAGACGCAATCGAACTTCTGACAGCTCCGTGGGCGAATCGACGTGCCTTTAATTCATCGCCGGACTTTCCCATTATGGCGGAGGCGATGTCTAACCACCACCAACTACCTTAATAACTACTTTATTGGGATTGAGGATGGCCCGGCCAACTCAACACCTTTGGGATGTGGAATACCCTTCGAGCTGCCACCTAGTTTAGCTGAACGGCCTGATGTATAGGCATGGATGCCAGCGCGAAGGATGGGGCGCATAACGGGGGTGGTGGTGCCAAAACTATGAGGGTGAGATATGAAGTGACGAGGCGTGAGAGAACTTACAGGGGAAAGCACATGGCGGAAGGAAATAAGCAGAGGGGGCAGGAGACGAGATATAATCGGGCACATTTTAGTGGGAGGCTGACGTGGAAGGGAGCGGGACACATGGCAGGTGGTGAGTGGATGATGATATGGGGAAGGGACCACTCAGACCAGAAGAGAGGAGACGGACAGATGTCGGAGGATGAGGAAGGGGCTAAAGGGAGCGAGCGTCATCGCATGGTTTGGTGGAGAACAGATGGCAAGATGACACGACAAGAAAGGGGACCCCACGTTGATTAAACACAGAAAGACAGAGGATGTCCGGATTTCCTGTGCATCGTTGATCCGGGCGCTCAAATCGCTGTCGTTGGATAGATGCGTCTTCGATTCCGGACCCCCTCCCCCTCCGCTTAAAGGTAGAAAAGCGGGGGGGGGGTCCGGAATCACCCTGCGTGCCGTTGATCCGGGTGCTTCGATCACAGCCGTTGAAGAAGTGCGCCCTCGATTCCGGACCCCCCCCCTCCGCTTAAAGGTAGAAAGGCAGGGGGGGCCTGGAATCCTTTGTGCGCCATTGATCCGGGCGTGCGAATTTCCACCGTCCAAACTTGCTTGCCGCTTACCACAGGCGCATTTTGATTCTGGTACTTAGGGTAAGTGGGTTTTTAACCCGCTCCTTTGCATTCTAACCCACCTTACAAGAAATGTCGCTAACAATTTCATTCAGAAGTCAAAAGTCCTAAAGAATAACCATGCAAGGTTGCATGAGAACATGCCACAAGATTAGTTGGAAGGGATTTTAATCCTCTTTATTGTTATATATATATATATATATATAATCATGCAAAACCAAAATTGAGAAGAATTTTTTTTATGCAATGTTGCATGAGGACATGCAACAAGTTCAGTTGGGGGGTATGTTGAGTATCAGAATTGTCGCATTTTCATCCTCTTTTCCTTTCACCATTCTTCACATTTATCCATATTCTACCACTCCATAAACCATCCATTAATACCATTTTCATAATTAAATATGGGTTTAACCTTATTATTTTCCAAATCATTTATTTTAGTATTAAAAGGGAATTTGTGATTAAATATTAGAAAATTGACATGTTTTCATATATATCTCAAAATTGTGTGAGCTTTGTCATGTGTAGGAATATGTGAAGGATTAATTCAAAAAGACTTCTCGAATACTTCCTCCACCATTTCAAGATTCGAGGAGATAATTCAAGCCTATTCCAAGGAGAAGATCATGGAGATATGGATAAACATATCTTATCAAAGATATATGAGAGATATGTGTGAGGATTTGAAGGGATCATATTTTGTAATAATGGGAAATTGGTTGAGAGAAAAGAGGATCTATAATTATGAGATGATTATCTTCTTTTCAATGCTCTCATGTATAAAAGAGAGTGCCCTCTCTTCATGATGGGGGAGAATTATTATGATGTAATATTGATTCTTGAAAATGAGATAATTGTTATGATGTAGATTGGATTCATGAGAAAACTATTTTTGTAAACCTACTTGTTGAAGATTAATGCAAGTTCAAATTCAGTGATCTTGTGTCTTTTAGAAGTTAGCATCTGCTGATTTAAAAGCTTCCATGTTGGCATCGGCAAGGGCCACCAATCCATCTTGGTAAGCTCATTGTAAATTGTTAGTGTAGATTTTCATTTCATGTACCTGTTATGTTGAATTCATGTTATTTTGTTTTGATTTCACTATTCGAATTTGTTTCAACGTGTGTCAATGCAGGAACAATTGGATCTCCATATTTCACCATACACGAAATTTAGTGGAGCATCCCACTACACTTAGCTTTCTTTTCCAGAATTGATTAGGTTACACCTTGCTAACACATGCACAATCAAAACCTCCATCTCTCACCCTACATGCACCTATAATGGAATGTTGTGAATGCGCAAAGTGTTAATTGTTGTTTGTTTAGTTTCTCCAGAAGATAGAATCAAAATTCATCTTTTCCTTTCATGAGCCATCAATGAACAGTTCCATCACCTGAGCAAGAGCTTATGCTTACTTATGAGTTTTGCTTCCAGCTTTCAAATTGTGTGAAGATTGTTATTTTTAAAAGTGTGTTGGTTTTTAAATGGTTTTCTTATCTAAGATATACTAAATAGACATAGGAACCTATCTGTTATCGGCACATATAGTGTATCAACTCTACTGATTACGAATCCTAGTTGATAATTTATGTTTGGTAATATATTATGCATATAATTGCACCAACAAACCCGGAGGGGCTTGCAGATTTCTTAGCACGTAGATGATGTATGTATATCATGGCGAATCGGAAAACTTCTTAGACACTTGTGCAGACATTTCTTCCTGAGGATTCTCTGACATATCAGCAATGAATTTGATTCCCACAGCATCGCAGTTTGACTGTGCCATCAACTTCACAAGGACCTGACCCTTAATTAGTTTCGTAGGCTTAATCTCGAGATCGTATTCCAACATGGCTGCTATCCACTTACCCCTTCTCCCCTCAGGGTCAAGTTGAGTGAGGATATCCTTGACTAAGTTGTTGGGCACATAAGCGATAACATGGGAGTGCAATATGTACGTCCTGAAATCCTTTAGGACTTTCACTAAGGCGTATGCTTGTTTCTCCATAATGTCTTACCTTAGTGGAGAATCCCTCAACGTCCTGCTAAAATAGGCTATAGGTTTTTCAAAGTTTTGCTCGTCTTTTTGTAACAGTACATCAACAATCGTATGCTCTGAGGTGAATGAAAATAGGATGAAATCATTCGTGAAGTCTGGGCTAGCCAACACGAGAGATTTAGGTAGTGCCACATTGATATCTTCAAATGATTTCCTAGATTTTTTGTTTTCACTTGATCTTGTTCCCCTTTCTGAGCATGTAGGTGATATGCTTTATAATCTCTGCTAGGTTCAAGATGAATCTTCTCAATAAGTTTACTTTTCTGAGGAAGGATTGCACTTCCTTCTTACTGCATGGAGTGTCGATTTTTAGGATTCCTTCAACCCTGTTGGGGTCTATCTTAATGCCCACTTTCGAGATAATGTGCCCCAACAACTTCCCTTATTCCATCCCGAAATGTGATTTCTTCGGATTTAGTAATATGTCTAATTTCCTATACTTCTGGAAAACCTTTTTCAGATGCCCGAGGTGTTACTCGTCGGAGTCAAAATATACTTTGATGTCATCCAGATAGATCACAATAAAATTGTCCTTTTCATCAGCAAATGCTATGTCCATTTCCCTCTGGAAGGTAGCTCCGGCATCAGACCGAAAGGCATGTTGGCATACATGAACGTCCCCCATGGTGTCGTAAAAGTCATCATTTCCTGGTCATCCGGGTGGACCATGATCTGATTATAACCCGAAAAATCGTCTAGCATGGACATCTTCTGGGACCCCACCACCTTTTTTCAGAATATAGTCCATTTTAGGGAGCAGGTAATGGTCCTTGAGGGGCACTTTGTTTAGGTTTCGAAAATCCACAAAAAATCTTATTTCACCGCTTATTTTTCTAACTGGTACCAAGTTAGCCACCCACTTAGAAAACCTTAAAGAAACGATAATTTATCTTCGAAGAGTTTCTTTGCCTCCTCTTCGATTAGCAGAAATAGTAGGGGATTTATCTATTGCAACGTATGTTTGAAAGGCCTCTAGTCTTCTTTGAGAGGGATGACATGCTGAATCACTTTAATGTCATACACCTTCAAGTCATCATAACTGTAAGAGAAAACATCAAAGAAGTCCCTCATGAGCTTGATGTAGTCTTATTTGACCTCTGGACTGAGCGTTTTCGACAATTTGATTATTTTCAGGTTCTTCTGAGTCCCAATGTTGCAGTCTTCGACATCCTCTTCATTCGCGGTGATCTTGGGATTTCTAGCCACGTTGTTTTCATCGAACAAATTTTCCAACGGCACTAACCCCTTTGGGATGATGTTATTTTTTAGTTGTACTATGTCCCTTCCCATTATCTAGTTCTGGAAAGGGTCGTTTTTATTGTGCGCATCCACACTCCCATCTTCGTCATAGCAACATTCGTCATCAATGTTAACATTAGCGAACTTGTTTCTCATTTGAAGAAACCTCTCCACCTGCTTGTCGTCTTCAAACACTTGCCAATATTTGATACTATCGGGCATTGTCAGCCTGTGTTTGATTTTGACCTCATATTTTATGTTACGGAAGATGGGAATTTTGAAAACCGAGGCCGAGGTGGCCAATGCGTCAGCGATTTGATTTTTCTCCCTCAGGATAACCGATAGATTATACCTCGAGAATTCCTCAAGGAGGTTGAGCACCAAGTTCCTATGTGCTCTCAACCTGGGGTGTCTTGCCTGATATATGCCCTTCACATGATTTATAATCATCTCGGAGTCTCTGTGTATTGTTATCTTCTCCACGCCTAATCCTTTTAAAACCTTCAAGCCCAAAATGAGTGCCTCATACTCGGCCATGTTGTTTGTACAGTCAAAAGCGAGTTTGTATGAGCAGAGTTTTGAGCCCACTTTGGGGGGGGGGGGTTATCCATACGTCGTCCCCTGCCCCCTCTTTGTTGACAGTGTCATCGAAACTCATGTTCCATATCTTGTTCTCCGCACAATTTCTTGGGTCGGCGCACTATGCTGCTTGTCACGTGACTTCATCGTCGACTGTCATGAAGGTCGTCGGTTCTTCCCCTTCGAAACTAAGGTCATTGTAGAATATGGAGGAACCGACCTCCGTGTCGATGCAGTAGATCGAATGGTTATTTAGCTACGTCTTACTTCTTACCATGTATTTCAGCAGCACTTCTCTGTATAATCGTCTATCCTGGCCGAAGATAGGAATGGTAGTGCATGACATGTCCATTTGCAGAGTCCCCTTTAACTTCGCAGCCCATGATGTGGATAGCAGCATGCCAAACTTTGGGGGTATGTCTGCCATGACGACATCCATAACCATGTTCTTCAAAGGGATTTGGGCTAGTGATATGACCAAGTCTTTGATGAGACCGAAGCACTTGAATTTCCTTGAGTCAAAAGAAAAAAAGGTCCTTATAGGGTCGGGTGAATTCCAAACCCAACTCGTCCATGATAACCTTTGGCATGAGGTTGTGAAATGTGCCTGAATCTAGCATGGAATTGTGCAAAGTCATATCATGGACTTTTAGGCTGACATAGAATGATGGAACGTCCTCAGTATTGCTTGTTTCCTCTATGCGTGGACCGAAAAAAATGGCAGGGTGATCGTCTTGGACGTTCAAAGTGTTAGGAGTTTGTCCCATTTTTAGCACTTTAATAATCTGCTCTCGATATTCGTCCTTCCTGATAAGTTTGTTAAAAGGGACAAAGATTTTGATCTTGGCCGTTTCATGCTCAAACTTAAAATGGGGACAGACGTTTTCTACCTCCTTTCCACACGCTTCCCGGCCTGATTCCAGCGCTTTCCTCAAGGCCTCTTCCATTGAATTTTCCTTTTCAGTGGCATCATTGGTCGGGTAGTTCGTCTTCGGTCAGCTTGTGGAAGGGGAGTCCGACAGAGGTTTCCTTATGGGATTTGTCTGTTGAGGCTCGGTAGATGCCTCCTTGCTCCTGAGGTTATATCTCTTCTGAAACTGCATGATGGCATTCTGATAACCTTTTATGAACTCTTTTGTTTCCCAGAACAGTGTATCATCTGTCTCAAGAATCATATCGTCATTTTTTCTCATGTACTGATCATGTTCTCCCTTTTTCAAAAACACATGTGGATTCTTGTCGTCGCAACAATGCATTTGGTTTTCGAACATCTGATCGAAGTACCAGTCTGTGTAGTTGTTTTGGAATGGAGGCCTTGTCTGTTGGTCGCCATGTTCTCTCTACTCCCTCTGTCTGATCTAAGGGATTTGACCCCTCCTGAGGTTCTGATTCTTGGGTTAGGGATCATGTTGTTCCCGGGCAGCGGGTCTATTTCCCACGAACATTATTTCCATTAGTTTCTCCATGGTCTTCATCATTAAGTTGAATTGGTCATCCAAAATCCAAGATGTCGATGGTTACGTGTCTCCTTGGGGTTTCTTATCGCCTATGTTGAATCATTGTTTGATCTTCCTCAACGCCATCATGTTTACTTCGATTTCGATTACGTCACTCATCATTGCATCTAGATTTGTTGATCTTCTTTATCTCAATAGAAAGGCAAAATCGTTGTCGAAGGAGTAGGCGTATCGCAACTACGCAGCCCTGGGGGGTGGTTGGACTTCTACAGGAATAGAGTTACAAACCCTCATGAAACGGTCCAAGAATTCTTGCACCGTCTTCTCCGACGCCCTCTTCATATTATTGTACTTCGTCAACAACTTCAAGGGGTTCTTCTTGTCTCCCCATCTAGTAATGAAAGACGTCTCGAACACGATGAAGTCTTGAATGCCTACAGCCGGGAGGGCTTTGAACTATTTCCTCACCTCCCCCGAAAGTCTCTACGCGAATAAACTCATTTTCGCTTCTGCATAGTCTATCTCCTCTAGGTCGATGAAATCGTTGAACCAATGCAGATGCCTCTGGGATGAAACATTCCCTTCCATCATAGAGATTAATCCTCTGGTTGTAGTTTTGGGGCAAATCATGCAATTGGGCTGGCAGAATGAGGGGGGTGAATCTGGCGGCCATGGATCTAGTAGGGTTGGGGATTTGAGGGATATTATTAGGTATCAGGGCTTGGAATCTCTTCTGGTCAAAAACTTTCTCATCCAAGTTGGTTTATGACTTAGACCTGAACAGGGTTTGCTCAAATAATGCGTCAAACTCAAGGTCGTCAATGATTTGCACGTCGTCTTTGGGTAAGGATGGGATTTTGCCCAAGTAATAGAACAGGTCTAGCATTTTCTCTCTACTCCTGCACAGACGTTTCTCAGGATCACACACATGCTCTATAGGGTTTGGATCAGGATTCGCTCTGGTATAGATCATCTTCAGAGCCATGATTCATAAATCACATTACTTGGTGCTACTGGTCTTTTTGACTGGAGTCGCCAGGGTAACATTTTCAGCCAATAGAGATGTTTATCCCTCTATTACCCTCAAGGGTCAAAACTGTAACTTTAGTCGTTCTCCAAGGGAAAATTTATTGAATTTTGTCCTCGACAACGATGCTAGAATGTTAGCTCTCTGTAAACTTCATTCGACTGAAAAATGAATGACAAAGGCAACCTACAAACCAAATTTGAAATCCGAAACTAGCATTTCGGACCTGGAGAGGGCTATCTCGGGAGACTTTGTCTCGGTACAGGATATGGCTTTGAGTTATCGGCTAGATTTAACACCTCTAAAATAATAAGTTCTGGTTAGCTTGGCACAAGAGAGTAAGACCTTGGGCTATGGAGTCAGTTCGAGAAAAAAATTGAAAGAAATGACTCGGTGACTGAACTTGAGAGGATAAATGCTAAACGAGCAACAATCTTCAGTGAAAAATCGTTGTGCGTGGTGGGAGAAAAACATATGAAAGCAACTTAGAGCACCACTAAGGATGAATTCAGAGTTAACTTAGAGGAAAATGGTTTGTCTAAATGGCGCGAATCTCAGGGCACTACGCAGTGAATCCCAGGTTCGAAAATACGTTCCTATTTAGACAGAAATAGATATGAATAAAGAATACATGAAGTACGTACGCGAAGAAAGGAAACAATACATCCAACTGCCAAAATTAGAATCTTTTCATCAAAGCTTCATAACTTTTGCATTAAATTTTGATCAAACTCAAACTACATTCAATAGACAATGTCTACATTCATTTGCCAACCAACTTGGCTTACATTGAAAAGATAAAATATATAACCAAGTGTGTCTCTTGGGCTGCCCTGCTCTCTAGCTACTATCCCTAGAATCTAGGAAACTGGTTGTCTTTCGTTCAATGACCTTTCGTATGACCTCTTTCCAAAAATAGAAACCAATTGTGTTTGGTCACGCCACAATCGCTTGTCTTCGCCATGGGGGTTCGGTTATCAGCAAGGTTTCGTCATGGGGGAGAGTGATGTGTCACTGCCTCCCTTTGATTGGATATCGAAATGATCAAGTGCTCTGTTGGATTTTTTCCATCTACTGTAACGATTATGATTTCAACTGCTTTCTCATTTGCTAAGGTGCATATGCCGCAAGTGACTGCTGACTGTCGCAGTCATTACCAAAATGAAAAAACTACCCCAGGGAAATGCTTTCTCCAAAACTGTTCAGATCTACACCAAGTTTGAGAATACAAAAAATGAAGTTCTTTAATCATGCTTCTTCTGCATGCTGGCAAGGTTTGCGCGGACTTTCTCCCCAGTCATTTTGCATTCTCTGAGATTCTTCGCCTTCTTTTCTTTCGAAAGACTCTGTGTTTCACGCAACTATAAAATTGTATCTTGTGCATCTCTGAGCTATCTCCTGATCCACGCCACGTTTCCTTTGCGGCCTTGTGATACTAACACTTCCAGGGTCTTTGTGGATAATTGTTGTCTCAATTCCTTATTTTCTTGGTAAAGTTTGTTGATGGTGAGCTGCACCTGTTTCGGCTGTTGGGACGGCCCTCGAACCTCTGCTCCTCTGATATCTGTCTTCCTTGTTCCGCTCTGGTTTTCTCGACTCATACCTTCGACAGGTTCCAGCCGAATAATGCACATAAGTAATTCTTCAGTAGCTGACCTTATGTGCAGTTCGCTTGGGACTCGAGCTTCCCCAGTTTCCTTTTTCTTCTTTGGCATGCCCATTCTCTGAGGTATTTGTTACTGGGGGGACAGGGATTCCATCGTCTTTCATTCCTGCGCAGTCTTTTCTGCTCCAGCCTTTGCACGGTGTGGTATTACCTTTTCTACAGATAGAGAGAGATCTCCTTTTGAATCCTTGGGGATGCCCACTGTGAGCAAGAACGAATCCCAATTTCTCCCCAATCGTCTTAACTCTTCAACTATCAGTAATTTAATAAGAGAGGTGTTGAAACAGAACTTAAATTTTTATTTTTTTGAACAAATTAATGGTATCCTGGAGTCTTTGCACTATTAAAATTTTTATAAGACAAAGCTTTTCAGATCTAATGAATTCGAAATACACTTGAGGTTTATTCTTGGAAAGAGAACGATTGAAAATTAATCAATGAATGCTCCAAATACTTTCTCAAATAATATTCTAAATGAACCACAATGATAAGATTCGAAGTTTTTCTAAAACATATCGGGATATCGGAGTTCGTGGTTTGATAATAACAAATTTCAATACACATTAAATCCCGATCTCCCGACCTCCGATTTCCCGATACGCTAATCTTCTATTAATTCATTGATTTCTTAAATCTCATTTAAAAAATCAGTCTTAAACATTAAGTTAATTATATCGGGAAATCGCGTTTCGCTGTTTCGAATGAACAAGTAAACTTAACATCGTTTTCCCCTATTTCCCGATCCCCGATCTAAATCTATTCTTAATGAAAGTCTGATTATAAGCTAATTACTGCCAAACATGATTAAGAGTAGTTAATTATATCGGGAAATCGCCATTCGCGATTCCGCGAATAAAAATTTCACGTCGTCAGAAATCCCGATCTCCCGATCCCCGATTTCCCGATCCCCGAAAGCTCTTGATTAATAAAACTTCGAGAAGATAATCTGGATTTATTAAAATAATGAAATGATTAACTTAATTAATATATCGCATTCTCGGCGATCGAGGTTTTACGACGTCTCGTTTTCGCGACATCGAAAGTCCTGAAACCCCGATGAAACATTTTCAAAAATTAAATAAAGGACATGTATAAGACAGGTGTCTATTATATATTCAAAAATGTTGGAAAATCTCAGGTACGAGCAATAAAAACATTTATTAGGAATATCTTTGCATTTAATTCATAATAGATGGAAAGATTTCAGAAATATTGTCATAAACGCGAAATGATTTTTTGAAACGTTTATTATTATGAAGATGAAATCGTCTCTGATACAGATACCCGGAACAATACTGAGTTTTTCTCTTCTTCTGAGCTGATCCGACATCAACAGTCCTGTTTGCTTCAGAATCTTGCTGCTAAACTATGGCGCCCAAAAAGGCCTCGAAGAAAACTGAAGAACTACCAGAAAATGATACCATTTCAGATACCACGGCAGCTGAAGTAGTTCACAATATCAAATCATGGGATGCGGTCGCAAAGAAAATGGAAGGGGAGCTTTCATTTTCGGATGACGAGGAGGAAAACCATCTCCGAGATATCGCCAGCACAGGTCTTCATAAAGTTGTTGCGCGCCCGAGGCTGT
>ML833598.1:8659-37719 GCA_009831015.1 Picea engelmannii
CAAAATTGTTATGAGTTGTTTTATTTCTGTAAATATAAAATCAATAATGACTATAAAATTACAGTATTAAGAACCAAAAATATATTTCCGTGTCTTTCTTGTTAATTTGCCACTACATTACTCTACCAAGCACGTTTAAGGTTCTCCCCTACTTCGATACCGATTTCAAGCATCTACCTGATGGAATGCAACTAACTTTGATGATGGGAGTTATAGGAAATTTCCTTCCAAAACAACTGCTCTCTACATCAAAACAAATGCTCTCTACATCAGCTAGGGTTTACCCTAGCAGCGCCGTCCTCCAAAAATTATTTGAGCAAATCCTATGTTGGAGTCGATCCACCGCCCGATCTTCTGAGAATTTTGATGTCGGAGCTATGGGTTGGGACATCGCCTCTCCTGGTGTCAGTCGAATTCATTCCCTCCGCAGGAGAAGGGCCACTGGCTAGCGTTGGAGAAGGGTCGGTGTTTTTCTGTCATGAGAAATTTATGTTTTTCTTGTTATCACAAATTTATGTAGGTTAGAAAAACAGGATCGCACAGAAATAAAATAAAAATAAATAGGAAACTAAAACACAGACGATACACAGATACACAGTACAATAAAAATATAAATATCACTGTATGTTAGAAAAACAAGATCGCAAAGAAATAAAATAAAAATAAATAAGAAAATAAAACACAAACGATACACAGTACAATAAAAATATAAATATACATGGTTTATGGTTTATTGAGTATAGCCTACTTCTACCATAAAAATTAGAAGTCCTTCCTTTTTATTATCCAGCGAATAAAGAGTAATAATCGTTCAACATGGAAGGTCTCCTCAGTCTTCTCAACCCCATCACCTCTTGAACTTATGCACTCAAGACAAGTCCTTGTGCTTCAAACCTGGACGGAAGCTCGCCTGGGATTGATGTCCAAAAGACGACGCTGGACAAAGAGGGGGTACGACTCTCGGGTTTCTCCGGATGAGGATGGTTATGCGATCTTCAATGCCCATTAGTAACCTGACCAACTCTGTCCTGGATAACGTTATGTTTTCACATGGGATGAGCTTTCTAAAATTCGATAAGATTACACCCTAGTTCATTATTGTTTCTTCTATTCCTCATTCTACTTCGGCAGGGGGGTTCGCAGTTTTTGGTCTCGTTATTCATGGCACCCAGGAAAAGGAAATCCGAGCCCTCGTTTGAGTGCAAAACAAGGGTTTCTCTCATAGCCGAAGAGGCAGCTGCACATTATCAATTTGAGGTTGACCCTGCTAACAGGGGAACGATGTCGATTCTGGAGGAGGAGGTTAGGATTGTGTGTGTTTATATAGAAGATGAGGTCATAAGCAACTGCACATTATCAATTTGAGGTTGACCCTGCTAACAAGGGAATGATGTCGATTTTGGAGGAAGAGGATAGGATTGTGTGTGTTTATTTAGAAAATGAGGTTATTGAAAATAAAGTGGGGAACATCATTCCTAACTTAGATTGCATCGAAAACAATACTAAGTTCCACCAGACAATGGAGCCTTACTAGCATGTCAAAGCGATGATGACGTAGGGTATGAGGCCACAGGAGCAAGAGTTCAGGAAATTTATTCAACAGTTGAAGGCCCTTGAGTGTTAGAACAATGTGTTGATAACAGTGGTTTCATCGTTGATTAAGAAGCATGGTGGTGTCTTACACAAAGGAACTCCCTCGAGCTCTCGGCGTATCCCTCCACTAACTCGGCTTGATGTTTCTCAACCCAAGGGTGCTCCCCAGGGTCATGATTTGAATGGATGATAATCATGTTTTTTTAGGTCTTCACCATATGGGTTTGTTAGCTTTTACAGTGTTCTCTTGTTATTCTGGCCTCAATGTCTCAAACTTGTCCGTAGCTAGATATTTTCATATGCACTATATTTTATATGTTTTTTTGATAGGCAAGGGCAGTCCAACATACTTTTAAGTTTCCGAGGGACATCTAGGTCGATTATTAGACATGATGCAATCTTTGTATATTTTATCCATATATAAATCCATCTTAATGCGAGATCTATCATATGTGATGAGAAAATATTTTCACCTCCAAAAATTTGATCTCTTTCAATCCTTGACAAATCGGAAATTAAGATAAATCCAAACTGATCATATTTCACATTGAGTCAATAATATACATTAATTCCAATTCTAAATAATGCATTGAATAAAATTAAATAACTAATATTAAAATGTAAAATAGCAAATTAAATTTACTCAAAAACTAATAAAGTGACCAATCAAAAATTCTATTATCAATATCTAAAATTAAAAATAAAATTGAAAATCATTAATAAATAACAACTAAAAACAATTAAAATAAATATAAATAAATAAATCATCAAAATATATATATATATATATATATATATATATATATATATATATATATATAATGCCCATCGAATGGATGTGGCAAATCATTTCCGAAACACCCCCTTGTATTGGGAGCACATGGAGCACTCCCTCGGACACCATGGGAGGGGTCCCCATGTAACATTACTTTACAATCATGATTAAAAAGCTTGGGTAGTTCACGGTCTTTCGCTTGGATAGTTCACTGTTTTTGTTAAAATAAAAAGCTTGGATAGTTGAATGTCTTTCGCTTGGATTTTGGTCCGTAAATAGAAGAAACTATGTCTATATTAAAACATAGGAGCCATGGTAGTATCACGTGCCTCATTTGTTAGTTTCTAGAAGTACCTAATTTCTATGCTTCTAATTAGTTTCTTTCGTGTTTGAGCCTTAAGTGCCTTAGTATTAGCATGGATACATCTTAAACTTATGTTAAGTGGGTGTGTTGGCTTGAGAATGGTAAGTAGGGTTGACAAAATTCTCCGAACAAAAATTATAATCCAGCGTCAACATATTAATTCTTCTTACCGTGGAAGGGTCATCTAAGGTCCATTGCTAATTCCAATTGCCTGAGACAAATAGAATATGAAGGACACAACAGGAAGGAAAGGTCATCATATGTCATAATTATTACTAACAATCATCTCTCATCCTACTTGCCTAATGGATTCATTGAGTATTATCATTAACATTCATCTATAACATTTAAGTGATGTGTAGAAGTAAAGAAGCAATAAACTCATTCATGAGCATTGTACATCTCATGTTGTAACTAAAACTAAAAATCAACTCAAAATAGGGGGACATCATCTTCATTATATTTAATGTAATGAGAGTACGTCATAACAATGAACCAAAAATACCTCCATTACTATCTTAGATTACAGGTGCTCTCCATATTGACTTATAGAATCAATAATAGTGTCTCATTAGCTTATTAACAATCATTTATCTAATAACTAACCAAACATCCTATATAGAACCAACTAGCAACCAACTCTCCAATTATTTCACCACTAACCAACCTAAAATATGATTGATGATTTGGCATTTATAGAAAGGAATTCAAAGGTGTGAGGTCTTAACATCCCCTAGGCCAGCTAGATAATACTTCCAAATTCATTCATCTCAATGCATAGTCCTTCCATCTACTTTCCCTTCAAGTCTATCGCTATCTAACTGCCTATGATCATTGGAGGTACCTGTTTATCTTATTTTCCCTTATTGATTCCAAGGATGTACATTCTCCACAAACGATGGCATATCCAATTTCCCCAAAAGTTGTTATTGTTTCTTGTTAGTCTCTCTTACATTAGAACTTCTTTGGTCGTTATTGATTGGCATGTCTTTGATGTTTTTTTTTGTAAGTTGGTYTACTCATCTATTAATATTGATACAAAAAGATACAGTTTTGGTAGTTTGTAGTCCACCAAAAARAGACGATCAAAATTTAGARGACATAAAATCCATATTAACATCATTTCCATATACTATATGACTTCCCTATCATTATACGATTGATTCTTCATACATTCGTTTATGTGGGTTCCTTGAAATTTTATACAGTTCGTTKGATAGTAAGAAGACATAAGCARTGAATCAACCTATGGTACACTTTAAGGAAAATATCAGTCTTAACATAAAAAAACAAGTAGCATAACTAAGATGCAATGGATTTAGATGGGCTTGGGTTTCTCAATTTCCCTGACCTTTTGTCTTAATTCTATGGCATTGGCTTGTCATTGCCTTCCTTAATTCTAGGGTCGATGCTAGTGCTAGATGGGTCAGAGTGATCCCTGACTTCTATTGTTCCTTCACCAACATTATGATCCCAAGCAGTGACCTTGAAACTCAACCCGAACACCAGTCGACAAAACATAGTAAATTTAGCATCAAGCCTTACGAGATTGTCTCTGTGCTATGGTTTTTGAAGCTCTTGCTATTCCAGAGATTTAGCAACCAATTTTTTTTCCACCGAGTAGAATTCCTTCGCCTGGAAGACCTTTGTATCCCATGAACAGGAGAAATATGTGTCCATGACCCAACTTTGTATCTCATTTTCAATTCTTAGTTTAGGTGTGAGACTCTTCTTATTTTTTACCTCACCCATCATCCTCTTAACCTTCTATTGATTATTTTCAAATGTTTCCTCATATAGTATATCTTCTAAGCCAACAATGCATTCTTCTCCGCCTGAGTTCCCTGAAAACCAAGATTCGCCTTTTCTTTATCCTATTCCTGGGTCTTGGTTTTCCTTCTAGGCCTTGATTTAGGGGCATTGAGCTCCTTCGTGTCAAAATTATTCTCTTTTTTGTTATCATGGTCCATCATTCGTTTTTTCCCCAAGTCTTCTCCTGAACTCAACATTGCACAAACCCCTGACCGCTTCTAAACTTGCCCCAAAACTATAACAACACCATCACCTTTACTTTGCCTTGAATTATCTGCCTTTCTTGACTTGCAGTTAGTTTCTTCCCTCGCCCTTAAAGGTACCCCTCTTCCTGAGTGGCTTCTGCTGTAAGAGGAGTCGAACCAACTCCTTCACCACAATTCAACTAAGCATTCAACAAAGGGACCACTGTTGCAAACACAACTTTGTTCCCCTCGTGGGTATGAAACACCCCCCCCTCCCCAAAGAAGACCCAAAATCTAAGGACCATTAGAAACACCAAAGTGAAGACAAAGACCCAAGCATGCTTACCCAAACATAGATTTCGTAGAGCAAAATCAAAGAAGTATGCAGAGGTAGCATCCTTGTTTTTGTGTTGCTCTTTAAAACACCCACTTCCACCTTATACCATGATCTCTATCACGTGTTGATACTCATTCATTGTCATGGTCTATTCAATCTTAATATGCTAGTATGCCCGACATCTCCCATCCAAAACCCCTTTATCCATGAATGTCATGTTACAATTCATTTCATAAAATGCCTATACTATCTCACGATCGACTTGCTCCTTAGTGATGAGACCCACCATTCTTCCCATGTATGTAATTAATCATGCAAATTACCGATGCCCTATTCCTTCCAGGTGGTAGGGTTGTTACTTTGCATCACTATCACCCAATTCAGGAGGGTTATTGTCATACTAGTTGAGGGTGAGACAATATTCCTGCAATTGATCATTTTTCATGTTGTTCCAATATGTATCTAGATGTTCATCCTTGCATTTTATATCCTATATGCTAGTTTTTTCACATTTCTTCGAATATGAGAGGGAAAGATGTGGGAAAACCTTGGTAGGAGTGAGGCCAAATGAGAGAATATTGAGGAAAGACTCTAATTGGTTGATTATCTCTCCATATTTGATCGACAAAGAATTATTGTCAATGTTTGGATGGTGATTGCAGAGTGCCCCTCAACAATCAAATTCCTATAGTTTAACTAGATGGCTAGGGATATATCATTGATCAATCCATCCAACTCTATTGCATTATTGGTGTTGCATCCTAGGTAGTTTGCATATATGTGTAAAATTGTGCCTTCTAAATTTCTAAGGACTCCACCTATACAAGTTGGATCGGGATTTCCTTTGGCAGCCCCATCAAAGTTTATTTTAATGCTTATGCTAGGTGGTATGCTCCAAAATTTGGGTGAACGTGTTCTTAATTTTACTATTCGATCATCACCTAGAAACCTTGGTTTAAACTACCATTCTTAAAAAATCAAGGTCTCATATGATCCCTATATAGTTTTTCACTCTAGAGACCAAAACAAAAGTAGTAATAGATTCCCTAATTGATTTTTGAATTGCCTTCCATATATTTGTTTATGGATTGTGTTGTCGCTTGAAGATTCAATGATCTCTCTCTTTAAATATTTCCCATAGAAGATGTCTTGGAAAAATGCACTAGGCCCTGTTGAGTATGGGACTGATAAAGTATGTTTATCTCCAACCTTCTAAAGTTGTTTTCAGACAGCCTATATTTTTGTTGAATTGTCTGAAAATAATTGCTCCTTTATCCCAAAGGATATTAGTTACTTGGTAGTTATTGAAGAGGTTCTTAGTGATTTCCTCATGAGAGAAGCACATGTAACACAAGGAGGGGCCAACAAATCCTTTGACAAGGAGATGGTCCCATGTGAGAGTTTTTTTACTATCCAGGAGCTAGAGAAAGGATGAAATTTTGGGCCACAACTCAGTATTCCATACTCGTAGCCATATAGTTTATGAATCTAGGAGTTTGTCTTCATATTTTGTCTTGTAGGCCTGACTTGTTGTAAAGTTTCCATGTCCTTGAGAACCCGAACAAACAACATCCTTGCATGTTTGAGTAAGAAGTTTTCTTTCCTACAAAAAAACTTCTATGGTTGTGATTTCCTCCCAAAAATGTTGGGTGGGCCAATCCTTGGCAAAGATCCATTTTCTCTAAGTGTTTTTTGTTAAGTGATTTGGTTTCTTCAAGTATTGTTCTATCCCATGCCAACCCATTTCCTATAGCTTGTGATAGATTTGCTGCAATTGGGAAAAGTTGGTTAGCTTGGGCTCTTATTACCGTACATATTCCCAAAACAAGGCATGCTTACCTAATTTGATTTCCCATAGGGCATGTTGTTGGACCAATCCTTTGTTATCCCATGCATTATTCCACATTAGTGAGATCGTTCCTACTTCATCAAGTCTGATGAGCTCCTCCTTTGGACTGTTGGTTGCATACTTTTCTCTCCAAAATTTGTGCCAAAGATCATCTTGATTTTTGTTCGACCTCCACGAGGTTTTAGTCTTGAGTTCTTGTCCCATTAACAATGGGTCCTTTATGCCCATTCCTCCCACATGCTTGCGTTTGCAAATGGTGCCCTAGGAAACCAATGCCTATTTGCACTCTTTGTTGGGGCCTTCCCAAATGAAGGCTCTTTTCAATGCTCAAATGGGATAGATAATTTTAGAAGGGGAATCCAACACAGAGAATAGATATAATGGAATGGATTGTAAAACATAATTGAGGAGAGTGATTTTTCCTAGTAGAGTAAGAGTACGAAAGGTCCAATTAGCTAGTTTTTGTTCAAGTTTGGACAAGAGGTCCTCACAAGAGGTGTTTCTAAGTGCATTGTCAAGCAAAAAGGCACCTAGGTATTTGGAAGGAAGGGAGCCCCTTTGAAATCCAAGGAGTCTATAAATATGGTGTTGAATGATCAGAGGAGTATTGAAGAAGAAAATAAGATATTTTCTTTGGTTTATGAGTTCTCTCAAGGCTAGCATGAACATATCAAGCACTTTTTTGAAGGAAATCTCTTCTTTTATCATAGGATGTCCCAAAAGCAATATTTCTTACAAAAATTGAAGATGGGATAAAGGGTCAAGAGAAGGGTTTAATTTGATTCCTTTCAGGGAACCATTCAAGGTGGCCATTTTCAGAGAGTGACATAGACCTTCAGCTGCTAGGATGAAGAGAAAGGGAGAGAGGGTACCTCCTTGTCTTAAGCCTTTGGAAGGGTTAAATGTATCATAGAGTGAAAAATTAACAAGAATGGAAAATAAGGAAGAGAAGACCAAATTAAGGACCCAAGATACCCAAGCAGAGATGAATCGAAAGGCTTTAAGAAGTTGTTCCAAGAAGGACCAATTTAGTCCATCATAATATTTGGACATATCAAGTCTTAGAAGAATACCAATAATTTTGAGGGATTTCAAGGAGTGGATGGTATCATGTGCTACAATGATACCATCTATTATTTACCTCCCCTCAACATAGGCTCCTTATTCTGGAGAAACAATTTGATGTGGGATTGGTTTGAGTCTATTGGCTATGAGTTTGGAAATGATTTTATAAATTACATTGTATAAGGATATAGGTCTGAAGTTTTCCCTCGTTTGAGGGTTGGGTTCCTTCATAATAAGCGTAATAAAAGAGGAATTAAAGGGATGAAGAATATTGCTTATTATCTAGGAGTTTTCCACAATTTTCCAAACATCCTCCCCAATATTTGACCAAAAGTTTTGAAAAAAATCAATTGTGAATCCATCAGGGCCAGGAGACTTACCTGTGGCCATGGATATTATTGTGGTGGCCACTTCCTCCAATGAAATAGGTTTGAGAAGACTTCAGTTCTACTCCATAGTGATGAAATATGGTATCAAGGTGAGGAATGAGTCAATGGCCATTTTCCTTTCCACTGGTGGTTCAATAAGAGTATGACTTAAATGATCCTTTTAACTCTTTCACTATGTCTTCATACTTGTTGGGTTTCTACCATGTGATGGATTTTAGGTTTCTTATCCTATTTTGGTTTCTTCTATTGAGCATTGACTTGTGGAAAAATCTTGAAATCATGTCTTCTACCTTAAACCAGCAGACTCTTGATTTTTTCTTCCATAAATTTTCTTCTTGTTTTTCTTGAATATTGATCTCCTTTTTTATATATATTTCATGTACTACCTGTTCATCAGTATGACCATTCTGTAAGATGTTTCTTTGTATATTTTCTAGCTCTTTTTCTAATTTTTCCTTTTCATGAAATATGTTTCCAAAGAGATTTTTATTCCATTTCCTTTTTTTTTTTTTGAGCTCTTCCATGTGTTGTTGGAACTAGTAAATGATTGGTCCATGTTTTGTGTTTGTTTCTACCCACCATACCTTCACATTTACTAAAAACCCTAGGTGATCTAATGATTCAAATTATTTTCTGCACGAAATGAGAGCGGAGGTATAATAAAGAAATGCACAGAGATATCACAGATACCCAATAATATAAAATAAATGTATCAGAGATGCAACCATAAACATAGAGATACAATAATACATGATTTCTATTAATGAAAGAAATGTACAGATACTGTAAAAATATAGAGTGAAAAACTCGCTAGAATGGTGGCAACTTATCTCTAAGAAGAGATGTGACAACTACTCACATTCACAAGAAGATGATTATTACAATGAGGCTCCAAAGGCCTTTTTATCATAAGTAAAATCCAAAAACCTAACCCCGGAAGATGAAAATCCAAAAGGTTTGCGAGCCCCGATGGGGGTAGTTGATACGTCAACATCCCAGGGGTGTAAGTTTTGCATACGATATCCATTTGTGGCGCTCAATACATTGTTAGAAAGATCTATCCGAGGACTACAACTGTTGACAAGATTGCACCAAAGTGTAAATATTCCTTCTGCACACAGGAATATCATGTAGACAGATTGGTTAAAAAGGTCCAACCCTTCCAGCCACATGTTTGTGACAACCTTCAACAATCTAAGCAACGAAACTTCTCCAACAAGGCAAGCAACTTATCAAGATGTAGATTCAATAAACGCTTTTCCGTCTCCCCCGAGAACTCAACACAATGGAGACCATTTATTCGTAAGGAGGGAGGATTCATCCAGGTGGATATCGGTGGCCACCCACTTTTTCCAACTAGCTCAAAACAATTTTCTGGCAATTTTGGTAATTTACTATTTTTGGCAGTTTTTCAAGTCCTGAACTTCTAGAGCTGTTTTGAGGCCCTAAACGTTGTTTTTTGGGCATCAAACCTCCGATGAATATGAGTTTGATCCAAACTGAATATTCTTTATCAGCAGTTGCAGTCCTCGGATAGATATTTCTAACGATGTATCGAACACCCCAAACAGAGATCGTATGCAAAAGTTATGCCCCCAGGAAGTTGACGTATCAACTACTCCCATCGGGGCCCGCAAACCTTTTGGCTTTTCATCTTCTGGGGTTAGGGTTTTGGATTTTACTTATGTTAAAAATGCCTTTGGAGCCTCATTGTAATAATCATCTTCTTGTGAATGCAAGTAGCCGTCACATCTCTTCTCAGAGATAAGCTGCCACCATTCTAGCGAGTCTTTCACTCTGTATTTTTACAGTCTCTATACATTTCTTTCATTAATAGAAATCGTGTATTACTATATATCTGTGTTTATGGTTTCATATCTGATACATTTTTGTTATATTATTGGATATTCGCGATATCTCTATGCATTTCTTTATCCGCTCTGATCAGTGGCATCAGAGAAGGTTGCGCTTAATTGTTTTTCAGTGCATGTCCTCGACGAGGTCCGAGTATAGCAAGTTGGGTCTCGAGCTTGTCTCTCTTGAGGAAAATCACTCTCACACACCCAATAAACCCTCAATGGAGGAAGAAAATAAAAATGACAAAGCAGATGATTCTATCAATCTGTTGCTTGAGCAAGCTCTCACACGACAGAGGGACGAAATGATGGATAATTTTTCCCACATCCTTCAATGCCTGCCGATAGCATCAGGCGCATATTCATCAAGCAACCACTTTGGAAGCACCTTTCCTTTTAAGGTACAAGTCAATTTTGATATTCCTATATTTGAAGGTTAGATAGATGCGGATGCCCTAGACAACTGGTTAAATCTGTTTGAAGGTTATTTCTCTGTCCACAATTTTTCCAATAGAGAAAAGATCATCTTCGTGCTCCTTAAGGCTCTCCCCAATTTCAAACATTGGTGGGAAAATTAATGGGATCAAAGTTCCACAGAGGAGTCTGGAATATATGGGGTCGAGCCCACTTGGGATTTTTTGTGGATGCAGTAAAGGAACAATATTACCCTTTTGGCAACTATGAGGACCAGTACGTGAGATGAACCACACCACGACAAGAGAGGGGACAAGCAGTTTGAGAGTTCACAAATACCTTCCATACCTTGCACACCAAGATGGGTATCAAAGACTCTAAGTGACATCTGGTTCTGAAATACCACGGGGCTCTACACAGATACATCCAAATTGAAACGGATTTTATGGACATCTCATCATTTGGTTCTGCTTATCGATATGCTATCAGAATAGAGAATAAGTTTAAGCACCAGAAAAAACGGGAGTTCGGATCTATAAATCTACAACAACCAAATTATTAGAAAGACGACCCTAACAAAAAACTTCCTGAAAATCGATCTAAGCCACATGAAAAAAAGGGTCACGGGAAAACGAAGAAGGACACTGAAAAATGGTGTGATTTCCACAAAATCCCCTGGCACGACACCGATGAATGTCTATAAAAAGATTCATTGGTGGATGATATCAAAGACAAGGATATGAACCCTAATTTAGAATCTGATTATGAAAATACTGGTAAAAGACAGATCATCGAAGCAGACCCCACTATTATTGTCGCGACCACAACAATTCAACTAGAAGAACCAACAGATCTCAAAGAGGGGGATCACATTTTTCATTCATAGATGTGGGTGAAGGGGACCTCGCTACATTTTATTGTTGATAGTAGAATCCATAAGAACCTCATCTCAGCAAAGGTCATCAAATAATTGGGATTGTCGACAACACCACACCTGCAACCATGCAACATCGGGTGGCTTCGTCAAGGACAAGATCTCTATGTCAAACAATAGTGTCTATTGTCATACGACATCCAAACCTTCAAGGATGAGGTATTATGTGATGTTTCCCTACTGGATGTCTGTGATTTTCTCTTGGGCCAACCATATATGTCGAAGCGTCATTTTGTTTATGAGTCTTGACCCCATAGTGTCATTGTTTCTCTAGGGGGTCATCTCTACAGAATACCAGAGGTTGTTCTGACTACTGTTCCACCTAAACAATGCCACAAGGTAGTATCTCATACTACAAAATTTAGCTTCTTCACAATCTGTTCAAAAGGTGAACAGAAGGATACTGCAACCACTACAGCCTCAACCCAAGCACCTTCTATCCAACAGAAGCAGGTCGACAAGATTGCAACAAAGTGTAAAGATTCCTTCTGTACACAAGAATCACATGTAGCTAGACTGGTTAAAAAGGTCCAACCCTTCCAGCCACATGTTCATGACAACCTTCAACAAGCTAAGCAGCGTAACTTCTCCAACAAGGCAAGCAGCTCAACAAGATGCAGATTCAACAAACGCTTTTCCCTCTCCCCCGAGCACTCAACGAATGGAGACCATTGCTTCCTAAAGAGGGAGAATTGATCCAGGTGGATATCGATGGCCACCCACCTTTTCCAACTAGCTCAAAACAGTTTTCTGGCAATTTTGGTAATTTACTATTTTTGGTAGTTTTTCAGGTCTTGAACTTCCGGAGCCATTTTGAGGTCCTAAATGACGTTTTTTGGGCATCAAACATCTGGGAAATATGAGTCCATTTCAAAACATATATTCATTGTCAGCATTTGTAGTCCTCAGATAGATCTTTCTAACGATGTATCGAGTGCCCCAAACGAAGATCGTATGCAAAAGTTACACCCCCAGGAAGTTGGCGTATCAACTACTCCCATCAGGGCCCGCAAACCTTTTGGATTTTCATCTTCTGGGGTTAGGGTTTTGGATTTTACTTATGTTAAAAAAGCCTTTGGAGCCTCACTGTAATAATCGTCTTCTTGCGAATGCGAGTAGCCGTCACATCTCTTCTAAGAGATAAGCTGCCCCCATTCTAGCGAATCTTTCACTCTGTATTTTTACAGTCTCTATACATTTCTTTCATTAATAGAAATCATGTATTACTGTATCTCTGTGTTTATGGTTGCATATATGATACATTTATGTTATATTATTGTATATATGCAAAATCTCTGTGCATTTCTTTATTATATCTCTGCTCTAATTTCGTGCCGAAATGAATATGGATCAATGGTATCAAAACATGCTTCTTTTGATCATTTTTCAGTGCATGTCCCCAACGAGGTCCGAGTATAGCAAGTTGGGTCTTGATCTTGTCTCTCTTGAGGAAAATCTCTCTCGCACACCCAAGAAACCCTCAATGTTAGAAGAAAGGAAAAATGATAGAGCATACGATTCTATCAATATGTTGCTTGAGCAAGCTCTCATGCGACAGAGGGACAAAATGATGGAGAATTTTTCCCACATCCTTCAATGCTTGCCAAAAGAATCAAGTGCATCTTCATCAAACGACCACTTTGTAGGCGCCTCACCTTTTAAGGTACAAGTCAATTTTGATATTCCTATATTTGAAGGCCAGATAGATGTGGATGCCCTAGAGAAATTGTTAAATATGTTAGAAGGTTATTTCTCTGTCCACAATTTTTCTGACAGAAAAAAGATCATCTTCGAGATACTTAAGGCTCTCCCCCATGTCAAACATTGGTGGGAATCTTAATAGGATAAAATTTCAATAGAGGAGTCTGGAATATATGGGGTCAAGCCCACTTGCAATTTTTTTGTGGATGCGGTAAAGGAACAATATTACCCTGTTGGCAAATATGAGGACCAATATGTGGGATGGACCACACTGCAACAAGAGAGGGGCCAAGTAGTTCGGGAGTTCACCAATACCTTCCATACCTTGCACACCAAGCTGGGTATCAAAGACTCTAAGCGACATCTAGTTCTGAAATACCGCAGGGCTCTACATAGATACATCCAAACTGAAATGGATTTTCTGGACATCTCATCACTTGGTTTTGCTTATTGATATGCTGTTAAAATTGAGAAGAATTTTAAGCACCAGAACAAACGGGATTTCAGATCTATAAATCTGCAACAACCAAAGTATGAGAAAGATGACCCTAACAAATATCTTCCTGAAAACTGGTCTAAGCCACAATAAAAGAAGGGTCAGGAGAAGATGAAGGACACCGGAAAATGGTGCGATTTCCACAAAATCCCCTGGCACAACATCGATGAATGTCACTCAAAATAGTCATCAGTGGCCGAGATCAAAGACAAGGAGTTGAACCTTGATTTAGAATCTGATTCTGAAAATACTGGTAAAAGACAGATCATCGCGCAGACCCCACTGCTATTTTCGTGACCGCAACAATTCAACTAGAAGAACCAACAGATCCCAAAGAGGGGGAACGTCTTTTTCATTCATAGTTGTGGGTGAAGGGGACCCCACTGCATTTTATTGTTGATAGAGGAAGCCAAAAGAACATCATCTCAGCAGAGATCATCAAACAGTTGGGATTGTCGACAACACCACACCCACAACCATACAACATCGGGTGGATTCGTCAGAGACGAGATCTCCATTTTAGCCAACAGTGTCGATTGTCATATGGCATCCAAACCTTCAAGGATGAGGTATTTTTTGATGTTTCCCCATTGGATGTCTGTGATGTTCTTTAGGCCAACCATATATGTGGAAGCGCCATGCTGTTTATGAGTCTCGCCCCTGCAGTGTCATTGTTTCTCTGGGGGGTCATCTCTATAGAATACCAGAGGTAGTTCCCACTATTTGTTTCCACCTAAAAAGTGATGCAAGGTAGTATCTCATACTGCAAAATCCAGCTTCTTCAAAATCTGTTCAAAAGGTGAACAGAAGGATATTGCAACCACTACAACCTCGACCCAAGCACCTTCTATCAAACAGAAGTAGGTCAACAATATTGCAGAAAAGTGTAAAGATTCCTTCTGCACACAGGAATATCATGTAGCCATATTGGTTAAAAATGTCCAACCCTTCCAGGCAAATGTTCGTGACAACCCTCAACAAGCTAAGCAACGTAACTTCTCCAACAAGGCAAGAAACTCATCAAGATGCAGATTCAATAAACGCTTTTCCCTCTCCCCTGGGCACTCAACGCAATAGAGACCATTGCTTCCTAAGGAGGGAGGATTGATACAGGTGTATCTCGGTGGCCACCCACTTTTTCTAACTGGCTCAAAACATTTTTCTAGCAATTTTGGTAATTTGCTATTTTTGGCAGTTTTTCGAGTCCTGAACTTCCAGAGCCGTTTTGAGGCCCTAAACGACGTGTTTTGGGCATCAAACCTCCAACAAATATGATTCCACTCTAGACTAAATATTCATTTTCAAAAGTTGTAGTACTCGGATATATATTTCTAACGATGTATTGAGCGTCCCAAACAGATATCGTATGCAAAAGTTACGCCCCTGGGAAGTTGACGTATCAACTACCCCCATCGGGGCCTGAAAACCTTTTGGCTTTTCATCTTCTGGGGTTAGGGTTTTGGATTTTAATTATGTTAAAAGGGCCTTTGGAGCCTCATTTTAATAATCATCTTCTTGCAAATGGGAGTAGCCATCACATCTCTTCTCAGAGATAACCTGCCACCATTCTAGCGAGTCTTTCACTTTGTATTTTTACAGTCTTTGTACATTTCTTTCGTTAATAGTAATCGTGTATTACTGTATCTCTGTGTTTATGATTGTATATCTAAAAAAAATTTGTTATATTATTGGATATCCACGTTATCTCTATGCATTTATTTATTATATCTTCGCTCTCATTTCGTGCCGAAAATAATTCAGATCAGTGGTATTAGAGCAAGCGACTCTTTATCGTTTTTCAATGCATGTCCCCAACAAGGTCCGAGTATAGCAAGTTGGGTCTCTAGCTTGTCTCTCTTAAGGAAAATCACTTTCGCACACCCAATAAACCCTCAATGGAGGAAGAAAATAAAAATGGCAGAGCAAATGATTCTATCAATCTGTTGCTTTAGCAAGCTCTCAAGCGACAGAGGGATGAAATGATGGATAATGTTTCCAACATCCTTCAATGCTTGCCGATAGCATCAGGGGCATATTTATCAAATGACCACTTTGGAGGTACCTCTCCTTTTAAGGTACAAGACAATTTTGATATTCCTATATTTGAACGTCAGATAGATGTGGATGCCCTAGATAAATGGTTAAATCTTTTAGAAGGTTATTTCTCTGTCCACAATTTTTCCGACAGAGAATAGATCATCTTCGTGCTCCTTAAGTCTCTTCCCCATGTCAAAAATTGGTGGGAAAATTACTGGGAGAAAAATTCCATAGAGGAGTCTGGAATATATGGGGTCGAGCCCACTTGGGATTTTTTGTGTGGATGTGGTAAAGGAACAATATTACCATGTTGGAAACTATGATAACCAGTACGTGATATGGACCACACTGTGACAAGAGAGGGGCCAAGAAGTTCTAGAGTTCACCAATACCTTCCATACCTTGCGCACCAAGTTGGGTATCAAAGACTCTAAGCGACATCTGGTTCTGAAATACTGTGGGGCTCTACACAAATACATCCAAACTCAAATGGATTTTTTGGACATCTCATCACTCGGTTCTGCTTATCGATATGTTGTTAAAATCGAGAAAACATTTAAGCACCATAACAAATGGTATTTCATATCTATAAATAAACAACAATCAAGTATGAGAAAGACGACCCTAACAAACAACTTCCTGAAAACCAGTCTAAGCCACAAGAAAAGAAGGGTCACGGGAAGACGAAGAAGGAAACCAGAAAATGGTGCGATTTCCACAAAATCCCTTGGCACAACACAGATGAATATCACTCAAAATAGTCATTGGTGGCCGAGATCAAAGGCAAGGAGTCGAACCCTGATTCAGAATTTGATTTGGAAAATACTGGTAAAAGATAGATCATCAACACAAACCCCAGTGTTATTGTCACGACCGCAACAATTCAACTATAAGAACCAACAGGTCCTAAAGAGGGGGAGCTCCTTTTTCATTCATAGATGTGGGTGAAGGGGATCCCACTACATTTTATTGTTGATAGCGGAAGCCAGAAGAACCTCATATCAACAGAGCTCGTCAAATAATTGGGATTGTCGACAACACCACACCCACAACCATACAACATCGGGTGGCTTCATCAGGGACGAGATCTCTGTGTCAGCCAACAATGTCGATTTTCATACGACATCCAACACTTCAAGGATGAGGTATTATGTGATGTTTCCCCACTGGATGTATGTGATGTTCTCTTCGACCAACCATATATGTGGAAGCGCCATGTTGTTTATGAGTCTTGACCCTGTAGTGTCATTGTTTCTCTCGGGACTCATCTCTACAGAATATCAGAGGTAGTTTCGACTATTGTTCCACCTAAACAGTGTCGCAAGGTAGTATCTCATACTACCGAATTCAACTTATTCACAATTTGTTCAAAAGGTGAACAGAAGGATACTGCAACCACTATAGCCTCGGCCCAAACAACTTCTATCCAACATAAGCAGGTCGACAAGATGCCCAAAAAACATCGTTTAGGGCCTCAAAACGGCTTTGGAAGTTTAGGACCCAAAAAACTGCCAAAAATAGTAAATTACCAAAATTGCCAGAAAATTGTTTTGAGCTAGTTGGAAAAGGTGGGTGGCCACCGATATCCACCTGGATCATCTAACCATAATCTTTCAAACCGAAAAATATTAGGCTTTGGTGAGAGTGAGCCATTCCATGAGAGTTTTATGTGCCAATGATCCGAGCCCAAAAATGGAAGAATGACAACTTCCATCGACATTAATGAGTGAAATATATTTTTCGATAAGAGGAAGTGATAAATTCAAAACACTATTTGATTTATACTGCCTCTTTTGTTTGTCCAAGTGTGGAATCCATTTCCAATTTGAATAACAATGAGTTTGAGCTCATCTATGAGACTTTTGAAAGATATATTATCACTATCTAGTCTTTTGAGCCCCTCCTTTTTTTCCTATAGAGAGGTAATAAGATTGAAATCTCCCCCAACTAGCCAAAAGTGCCTCAAGGTTGCCTCTCTTATGGACTTTGGGGATTCTAGAAAGGGAAGTTTTAAAAAGGGGTTAGTAGGTCCATAAACATTGGTTAAGTTTCCCGAGTGAGCTGAGTTGACAAAATGGAAATATACAAAGAGGATGTTAGCTAATTATACTATGCTTGTTAAGTTGATTCGAGTTGGATCCTAGAGGATTTCTAAGCCTCCATAGAAGCATATAGCTAAAATTGATGCTACTTTGTTGGAGTACCAACATTTTTCTACAATTGCATTCATCATTTCTTTGTTACACTTAGTTTCTTGAAGAAAGAGTAACACTGGTTTTTCCTGAGCTATCATTTTTTTTAACATGTGTTGTTTTCTTAAGGCATTGGCACGCCTTATATTCCATGAAATAACAATCATATTAAATTTTTGGTTGAGAGGAGAGGTACTTATCCACTAGGGTGAGGCCTTTCCTTAATCAACTAGGAGTGGACCTTCTTCTTCAATATCACTAATACATTGGGCCCATTTTCCAACATTTTCCAAGATCACTTGTTCATGCTCTTCCTTTGTTTTAGAGTAGATGAGACTATCATCCAAGAAGATAATAAAAAACATGTCTAGGTAATCCCTAAACACTCTATTCATTAAACACATAATTTTAGTTGGTGCATTTGTTAACCTAAAAGGAACCACTACGAATTCATAGTGCCCATATCTTGTCCTGAAATTTGTCTTACTAGTGTCTTCATATTTTATCCTTACTTGAGGGTAACTTGACCTCAGTTCAAACTTAGAAAATACCCGTTCCCCCTTCAATTGATCAATGAGATCATCAATTCTTGGAAAGGGATACCTATTCTTCAATTTGACTTTGTTTATTTGTCTAAAGTCTATGCATGACCTCAAAGTCCCATCCTTCTTGATCACAAAAATCATCGGGGTACTACAAAGAGAAACACTTGGGAATATGTACCCCTTATTTAGAAATTCCTCTAGTTGCATCTGCAACTCTTTTGATTATGGGTTCCTCATTGTGTAAGGATCTTTGGACACTAGGGAAGCCCCAGCACTAAGTCAATAGAGAAATAAATGTCCTTCTTAGTGGTAAACCTGGAAGCTCCCCCAAAACATCTTCATATCCTTTCATAACTGGATAGTCTTCAATACTTTTCTCCTTACCCTTGGTTAGCTCTTCCATATGAGCTGCGTATACTTGGCACCCTTTTTATAAAACTTTTCTTCAAATATAGTGCTAAAATTTCTCTGACAGTTATGGGTCTTGGAATACCTTGAACTTTTCTTGAGTTTCCTTCCTCATCAATGTAGGTGAGAACCTTATTATAACAATCTAGGATAGCATGATGCTTGTCCAACCAATCCATACCAATCAATAAATCATAGGACCTGAGTGGTATGATGTTCAAATATTCCTTAGTTTTGACTTCATTCAGAGTCACTGGGTATTCTTTGACAATCTCATTGATTCTCCTCTTTGTTCCAATAACTAACTAAATGAACCAATACTTTTCATGCTTCCATTTATTCAATTTAATTCTTTCAACTAGCTTGGGGTCTACATAGCTATGACTAGCTCTAAAATCAATCAAAATAACTATGGGTTGGTTCTCAATCATAACTTCTATCTCAATCATGTGAGACTGTTACTATGCTCGTTTGTTGTGTAAGGTTACATAAATCCTTGGCATGATCTTTCCCATATATTTTATTGCATCAGCTTACTTAATGTTGTGTATAGTCCTCATCTTATCTCCTTTATGAGGGTAGTCCTTATACACATGTTCTCCATCACATCCCCAACCCCTCATGAGATGTTTCCTTGGCCTTTTTCCCATTGCATCAGTGACTCTAACTTCACTTTGAGTTGGTTTCCCTTGTTGATATGCTTGAGAGATATTTCTAATAAAAGGTGGCTTGAAATATTTCTTCCTTTCGTCCATATTTCCTTTCTTCTTATCATCCCAGGCCTTTTGGAAAGTTGGCCTTCATTTTATTTTCCCATACAAACTCTTATCCCTCCTTGTGGCCTCTTCTAAACTCCTAGGATCAACATACTGGATTTTATCCTTGTAGAATGATGGCAACCTTGTCAAAAACCTTTGAATCTTTACCTTTTCATCCTTGATGAAATACACATACCTTAGAAGCTCCAAGAATCTCCTTACATATTCTTCCATAGTCGTGCTTCTAAGCTTGAGTTAAAACAACTCTTGCATATTCCTATCATATTATCGCTCTGACAAATACTGCTGCTAGAATATTTCTTGAACTACTTCCAAGAAATCCTCTTTTCATCAATGTCCTTAGTCTTCTTGAGCTGATCCCACCACATAGAGGCCTTTCCTTGAATATGATAAGATACAATTATAGCTTCTACATTTGATGGGTAATCATGCAGGTAGAAATATTTCCTCGTGCCCAACAATCAGGCTTCAACCTCTTCTCCCTTCCTATGATTTCCATGAAAATTTGGTGGCTTGAACTTCTTGAGCTCTCCTTGAAAGACATCTGACACATTTTCTTTTATGATTTTTGAAAGGGGACACACTTTTTCTACTCATTGACCTTGATCTGGAATGCATTCTTTTGTTTGAGTGTCCTAGGGAGTGGTCATGTTTTTAAGGCTCCCTGCTAACACTCCTTGAATTTTTGGATCCTATGGGATCCTCCCTTCTATCATAAGACTTAGACATTATTTCATGCCCTGTATTAGTCGCTTGTTTTGTGCCAGAGTATTTATTGACATTATTTTGCAACACATTTAGGCTTTGTAGCATCTCTTCTTTATCTCTCATTATCCTTTCATTTTTTTCTCAATAGCTCTGCACTTCCTTCTACATGCTTCTCATAGTTTCAACTAGCTCTACTAGCCGCACTCGAATTCTATTCCCATTTGATTCAATATGTACATCTCCCATGTTGATATGGATCCCTCTCACTTCCTCCTCATGGGTGAAATACCTCTGAACATATTCCATATCATTGGCCCTCATGTTGTACCTTCTATTCTCCGTGTAAAGCTTACTCTGCAAAATGTGTAGCCATAAAAAAACAAAAAAAATTAGATTAGATTAAAAATGAACTAAAATTTATCAACTTTTTTCCCATTGATCCCTTAGACATATTCTTTATGTTTTCCTAAGAAATATGATGCTCCAATCAAAATTATGAATGCACGGGATGAATCTGGTCATTAATATCTTACCAAAAACTATTATTTTTCTCAATCATGTGCTCTGAGCAGGAAGTTATGCTCTTTTAAAGTTTTCAGGCATTTCCTTGTGATGACGTCATCAGGTATACATGGCCTCCACATGTACATGCTAACATACACGTGTCCACATGGACCCATTTGGCACCTTAGGGATAACATGTCTCGCCCTACCCCATTAGACACAAGGCTTCAGGATTCCAAGACCGCAACACTGTCAGAAAAATCCTTCACGGGGTATTCCCATCGGAATGCATAATTTTCAAAGCTCATGAATTCCTTGGATTCCGCAACCCACAACAATTTTAGGCTCCCCTCATCAGGATTCTCCCTCTGAGATGCCGAAACTAACACTTTTCTAAGGTTTTTCTAAATCCCGCGGCCTACAACACTATCAAACCCACACTATCGAAAACTTCCCATTAACAACAACTTTACATAAAAACCAATTCTCCCCAAAGCTTGCATCCGAAAAAACTATCAAGCTCATGCCTTCAAAGAATTTATCAAAATGTAAACTCACCAAGTCATAGTTTCCTCCCAAAACCCATAGTCCTCAACACTATCAGACTCCCACATTCAAACAACTACATTGGAAGCTCAAATAATGCCTTGCAAAGGATTTTCCTGAAGCCCACAACCTACAAGGCTATCAGGCCCACAGTGTTAGGATTTTCCCATTAGGCATTAAATTTATTTACACACAAATCCCTTCATGACCTGTAGTCCACAACACTATTAGACCTAACTTCGTGAACTATCACCCCATAGTGTCAACATTGTTGGGCTTTCCATTTTCCGCAACATTGTCGAACTGGCCTTCTCGATCGTCGATTTCCAATGGACGGTCAAGATCCAATCTCCTCTCCTGACGAACAATCAAGATTCATCCTTGATCCCCTTTTACCTCTACCTTTACCATTAGCAACTATGGGTCCCACCTGTACTTGAATGCCACATGAAAATCTCTGATTCACCTTCGCTTCCTGATGTGTCACCTGACATGGCATGTCAACTCAGGGAGCTAACATGGTAGTTATGACATTGTATGATGACATATCATCTGACATGGCATTCTCTTTCGCCTCTATTTCTCCCAAGACAACATGCTCATCCAATATCGGACAGTCAATAATCGTGTCAACCAATAGCCCAAATCATTGTGACCTCCCAAACTACTCGATATTTAATGGAGTTCTATGACTTTGAAAAATAGAATGGCCCTTATCCTCTTCGATCTCAAAGATGCACTATGATTAACCTCCCTTAGACTTTTTGAATTATGAATCCTGATATGCTTGTAGGCTCACACCCGTGAGCTCCTCCTGTTGGAGTGACATTTTTTGTGCCTCTATATTTCTCTATAACTCAAATTTCAATAGACGGCTAGGATTAACTCCTTATGTGATCTTTAGGCAATGGATGGTCCTTGTCCTCATGGGCTTGCACTGTCAGGATCCTCCTATTGAAATGACATTTTGTCACACCTTTGGATCCTCTCGTAACTTGCATTACGATAGATGAATAGGATTAACTCTTGATATGATGGAAGGTCCTCGTCCTCGTAGGCTCACACCTATGGCCTTTTCCCATTGGAAGGAAATTTTTTCCTTTCTATAGGATTTTCCCATAGTCCATATCCCACGATGCTTTCAGGTAATCCACCCCCCTATGAAAGGTCTTCCAAGAGATTTGACGACTGGGATCTCTCGATCTCCTATATCAACGTTCAAGATATCCATAGTTGGAAACTATATATCTATTAACTTACCTTCCATTTTGTCACCATGGCATGTCATCCTGCCACTGTGGAAATCCACATAGCTATTTCAGCATCACTGTCACATGGCCCCATGTCATTGTGACATCAATGACCCCCACGATTCCATATTGAAATTTGGCTTTCCACTCCTTAGACTGTGCAGGACTCTCTATAACTTGCTAAGCCAAATATTTGTACTTTCCACTGAACTGCGCCATGAACAATCTATTATTTACCTTCCTATGCGCACTATCTCTAGCCCATACATCCCAAGTGTTGTTACCTTCTATGATATCACTTTGTAACACACCTAGACACCAGTATGGGTACATTACTGCAAAAACACTATCATAACTTTGTTGCAAGACTGTAACGCACCCAGAACCCTCTCTGAGTCATTACCATAAAAATGTATTCCTTGATACTAAAATAGAAGGGAAAAATATAGTGCAACAAGCCTACCTATCATGCATTTGTATCACTTTTAAAGAAACCAAAATAGAAATAAGGAAAAACTAATAACGACATCTAAACATATTGAACTCAAAATTTTCATGTACAACAATTAATATATATAAACAGGAGAATCACACAAAGATTAAACACTTATCTTTATTAAACAATGATGCAATCAACTACATGGGACATGCGTTCCTCCCAACCATATACCTACTGCACCATATCTCAGTAGTATATCAGCCCCAAGGTGGGGCTATGCATCCATGAAAGAGGGTGTCCATCATAGTCCAAACACTTTCCAAGGTGACTAGTCTTCCTATAGCTATCCCAATCCACCCAGTTCTCTTCCCCACAACCTACACAACACCAGGAAGGGAATCCGGAATCCCCTTTCACTACTCACAATCCCCCAGGCCTTCCCTCTTCCCTCTAGGGATACAATGCACCTAGTCGGATATGAATATCAATATTGGGGATACCAGGGATTTCAGGTGCTAAGAAATACAATAATCACACAACTTATCACCCTCAGGGAAACTCCCTCTCACTCAGAGAGTTCGCTTCGCAGGCATGACAACCTACCTCTTTAGCTCCAACAATTTTCTCCCCTACATTGCTACAACTCATTTCCTCTACTCAAGAAACTTTGTGTAATCTTGTGTTGCTTCCAACTCATGGTATCTTCCATAGGCTCTATCTCTAACTCTCGTTTCCCTCTAGAACTCGTTTTCCTTACTAGAATTCTTGACTGACTCCATGCTGTGTTCTTCCATACGAATTTCCTCTTTTCCTGGATTTCTTGACTCACACTCACCCCAAGGAGGATTATACTCAGCGCCCCATGCTCACAATTACTTCTTGAATTGACTTATCTCACCCACCCTCTTACAAGCATTCGATGATTGGCTTTGGAAGCACTCCAAAGGAAATAGGAGGTTCATAACACAAGATAATTTCTAGACAAGGTGGGTTGATATTAATACCCATGAAAATTCCCTTTTGGATCCCTTGGACCCTTCCCCCTCTTGTGGATACTCAACCCTCCATTACTTTGTCTGTTTCCACTTGCAACTAGCGTTATCTTTTATCTTTTATTTATCATATGATTTACAAGATTTACATATTACATTGCTTGGCCCATGACCATATTTCTTTGATAAAATATATACATCACTAAGTTGGAGATAAAACATTGATATTACCAATATGAATGGGATTTTTCAACTCTCTTTTCTAATTTGATGTGGTGCGAAACTATGTTTTTCCATCATTAGACTTATAACATGAGTAGTCTCTACTGGAGTACTTCTCATCCATGCACCATTAACGCCATTACTTTTAGTTGCCTCTTCGATATTGGTTTGTCACTACAAAAGACCTTCCATTCCTTCGATTTTCCTAACAAAGTATACATTTATTTCCTTATTAATTTATATATACCATTGTTTTATAAGAGATTCATTTTGGTTTTGGAGACTGCCAACTTAGGATAGCATTTTTTCATTCGTTACAATATTGCAGTAGGATAGACATTAGAATTCAACTTTCAAATTACAGGAACCCAGGGATTTTACTTTATGACAATTGATTTATATTGTTTACATGTTTTGTTATTAGTCCCCGTTGAAGGCGTAGAGGGACTATAGTGATCGGTAATTTGTTGACTTCATATTAGTTTGTCCTTTGACTAAAAGTATTTGCATAGTATCTATTGTTGGAACTAGGGAACTAAAAAAAATGTTTTTTATATAATAAAAAATACCATATATTTCATGATCTGATTGGATAACAAATTGGAGGTATTATTGCCAGCTTCGGTAATCCCAATGTTTGATATGTTATCATATCCAAAGTTTTTGATCATATACGACCTTTCTGAATTTTTATTTTTTTCTTGAAATGTTTCGATATCCAAAGTTTTGAAGATAGAGAGACAGTTTTTTATTAGTTGACTTCATATTAGTTTGTCCTTTGAATAAATTTTATTTTTTACATAGCCTCTATTGTTCGAACTATTGTTACTAATTTTTTTTTTATTGTTATAAAATAATATAATAAATGTTTTTTCATACGTAACAGACCTGTCACACTGCATTATTTCTTGAATGTTTACAGAGCAGTCCTGACAGACTTAAATGTTTACCTAACAAGCCTCACAACCTTAAATGTTTACTTAACAGGCTTGTTACAATACATTTTCTTACATTTTTTTTTTATATGCAATGTTCTCTGCAAAGAATATGGGCAATATTGTTCTTTAGCAACATTGTTGGTTCACTGGTTCATGCTTGCTTCTTGCTTGTTCACTGATTCCTTATTTGTTTGTTGTTGTTGYTGTTGTTCTTGTTTGCCTATTGGGAATCTGCAACCGCGATTGGAACTAGCCTTTTKTCGTTCCCTATTGACRGGTGGGTTTGGGTGTCGTGTTTAKCTTTGCTTGCTATTTGCAGTTTGTTGGTGGGAAATTTGACTACTGGGGGATGCCTGAGTTGAAATCCTCTTGTAGAACATCTTTGTATGTGAGGAGAAAATACGATTTCCTTTTCATATACGTCACTCTAGTTTTGATGGAGGTAGGTTCTGTGTCCAACATTGGCAATCAAGAATAAGACGAATACAACATTACAGTCCTTCTTCTCTGGCCATAGTAATCACATACAAATATGGATTGCAAGAGGATTTTGATCGCTACCAGTATTGAAAAATACCAACCGTGAAAACTATACTTTTCTTAATTGCTTGCACAGTGGAATGCCTTTGGACGGTCTTGACAACTTTGAATGTTTACCTGACAGGTCTCACAGCCTAAAATGTTTGGTTAACAGATGTGTTACAATACATTTTTCTCTGAATTTTTTGATACAATCTTGTGTGCAGTGAATTTGTCCAATATTGTTCTTCATCGATATTCCTGGTCGGTTGGTTGGTGCTTGCTTCTTGGTTCGCTGGATGTTTATTATTTTTGTTTGCTTCAACTTTGCAAGGTTGGGGTCTTGCATCTGCAGTTAGATCTGTTGTTACAGTTTGTGGGCCAGGTGTTGTGTTTCTGTCCATCTCCATTCACCGGTTGGTCTCATTTTTTTAGGTTGCATTCTTGCATTGCTTGACAACCCTGTTGCAATAAATTTTCGTCCTTTATTTTTTCTTCTGCAATGTTGTCTGCAGTGAATATGGGGGATATTGTTCTTTGGTGGTGTTCTTGGTTCATTGGTTTCTACTTTCTTGTTGCTTGTTGACTGGTTTCTTTTTTTCCTATTGTTTCCATTCCCCATTGCCGGGTGGGTTTCGTTGCTAGATTTACGTTCGTGTTCGTTCTTTGTTGTTTTCTATTTCCAGTTTTCAAGTGAAAATTTTAAATGTTGGAGATGCCTGCGTCGAAATCCTCTTCCAGAACATGTTCGTATGTGAAGAGAAAATTCGATTTCCTTTTTTTTTATGTCAGTGGGTGTTATGGAGGTGTTCCAATTATGGATGCAGAATGCCAACCGTGTAAAACTGAAGCTTCCTTAAATGTTTTCACAGTGGGAAGCCTTTGCACGGTCCTTATTGTCTTGAATGTTTACCTGCCAGGGCATGTTACAATATATTCCTCTGATTTTTTTATACAATCTTGTCTGCAGTAAATTTGGACAATATTGTTCTTCATCTGCATTCCTGGTTGACTATTTGATGCTTGCTCATTGGTTCGTTGGATGTTTCTTATTGTTGTTTGATTCAACTTTGCAGATTTGAGGCCCTGCAGCTGCAATTAAACCTCTTCATACGTTTTTATTCACAAACACATCTCCACTTGGAAAATGCAAATTGGAACATGGTTTTACAGTTGGCTCCCCCAAAAATACTATTAAGATAAAATAATATGCAAAATTTTGCAGTGGATATAACCAACATCTCTTTTGTCTTGAACCAGGGTTTGTCGAGCTCCAACTATATTTCATAGCTGAAAATGTTCTTTCCATAGTTAATGTCTTTCTATGGCTTCATAGTTATGAGGCTAAGTGTTTTTGTGTGAGCGATAAAGTTCTTCTCCCCCTTTCTTTCTCCTCTTCTAAAATTGCTTGTTTTTCCCTTTTGTTATTCCCCTCTATTATGCGTTTTTGGTTCTATACTTTGTCACGTTTCTGTGGTCGTGGGTTCCCGAGGTGGCGAATTGAAAAATCATCATCTCCATCTATATCTTCACATCATGAGTCTGACCAATTGTCGTTCATTTGCATACTTAGCCAATTTCTTCTAAACTTTCATATTTTTCCCTTTTGTTCTTACCCTCTATTATGCGTTTTTGGTTCTATATTTTGTCACGTTTTTGTGCTTGTGGGTTATCGGTGTGGCGAACTGAAAAATCGTCATCTCCATATATATCTTCACATCATGATTCCGACCAACCACCGTTCATTTGCATACTTATCCAATTTTATGAACGCAGGTTAGTGGATAGGTGCTATTGAACTCTAGTAACCTGTGTTCGAGGTATACATCTTGCGCCCAAAACATTTGTTCTCTACAATTTGACCCTGGACTCCTCGAACTCGCAATCCTGACTCTACCTATGATGACTCTGTCTATCTGACCTGCCTTTCCATACTTAGTTGAGTCTTCAAAGTTTTGCAGGTTCACGTACTCCCGGGTTCAGAAAAGATTAAAATCATTTTTTGCTCCCCTCCATTCCCACCACCTTCCTCCCTTCCCAATGCACATTAATTATTCTTTTACTATTGAAAACCCACCAGACAGGTTCAAAAATATTGGCTTTAATAAGCGGAAAGCTCGAGGACATCTCCCATTAAAACGCATTAACAGGCGAATATTATGGGATCTGATAAAAAATTTTGCATCCATTTTGAATTTGCAAAAGGTGTTGGTTGTTTTAATTTTTTAAAGGCATCATCATAGTAACAGTGAAATATTTTACTACCAAACTGCCATCCACAAACGTGTCATCCACAAAGATCTTTACGTCATGTCCCTCTTTAATATTGTGCATATATTACAGGTTGTCATATTTGAGAATCTGATTGCATATGAGAATGTTAACTCGTGTTATTAGTCATTATTCAGCACACATATTCAAAAATGTTGGCATTAATAAGCAAAAATATCAAGGGCATCTTCCATTAAAATGAATTAAAACAAAATATATGGAAGATTATACTATCATCCTCCAATGTTCGTTTTAAATACTTATTCCCATTTCTCTCTATCATTGAAGAGTTGGGCTTTAAGGTGCCTTCGTTGTAATTTTCCTGGTCATGGACATGTGAGACAACTTAGAGACGCCATTCAGGCCCAATTGAAAGAGGAGAGAGTGGCTTTATGTGACATCAACTTTGAGTGAAAAAAAACTCTGTTAGCTAATAGAAACTTAGACACACACAAAAAAAATCAAGTATCTTGTGATTGGTGTTCTCCCTGTATTCAATGCTTTCATTGGTTGAAAGTCCTACCTGAAGATTTGAGTGTTGAACTTATTTGTTTTCTTATTAGGAGTTGAAAGGGACTTTCAGGTCACCTGCAAAATGCTCCTTCGTTGAAGTATATATTTTCTTCCAACAACACAGTTTTGGCAAGTGTATCAAATTCTGCAGACCACACAAGAATTTATCTTTCGTCAGAGGAGTGACACATATTGTGGCTTGCAAAATGGTCTGAAATATTAGGAAATGATGCGAAATATTAATCCATTCACGAATATACTCAGAAGGAAATTATAAATTTGGATCGTCGTGAGTATGAGAAACTGTATGGGTGGTTGAATCAACATCCTAAAATTACAAGAGTTTCTATTTCAAAGTTTGTTGAGATACTTCTAGGTGTGGTAACAGACTTGACAAAAAGCCATATTCTTTGTCAAAATTTGTTCA